>JASGXE010013509.1:0-12444 GCA_030068105.1 Sinentomon sp. SZTP_YWyxl
ATCGACCAATCAAAACTCAGCGAAACGGGGCAGAGGAGGAGCCAGAAGTTGAAGGCGGGCAGGTACCAGAAGGTCATGGCTCTTGTGAGCAGGTCATCATCGTGTGCGGTGGGATTATCCGAGCTGGCAAAGTCGGGCGACTGCGATCCCATGACTGCCAACCTCAGCTGAACGAGCGCTGCTCCGAATCCAGTCAGCATGAGTAGGCTTTCAACCATTGGAGGCGTGGCCAATTTCTGAAATAGGAGGAAAGATTTCAACAATTAAGTTTCCGAAAACATGTCTTGAGCCAGCAAATGGTCAAGCATGATATGATTTCCTTTCTGGTAGACGTTTCCTTGGGCCATTTTGTGGGAAGTGGTCACAGGAGCCAGGAAAGGTAAGGTCTGTACCATGCACTTCTTAGCAAAAGTCTTCGAACATGGGAGTTCATTATTAACTCAGGCGCAATTTAGAATTAATGGCAGCATGTGCCGCAAAACATCATGACACTCGTGTGAGGCGTGAAGTTGCACCAAGCCCTGTTGAAATTAGATGGCCCCTGTGTTAACCAGATGGCCCCTGTGTAAACCAGTGCTTTAAAATATCGCCTATGTTCGAGGACTTTTGATGAGCTCCGAGAACATTCGATGAGCGGTTATTGAAAATCATAATTTCTACACCCCTCTTCCATCTTTTCTTGAAGGAACGAGGAGGGAAAGATAGGAGATAATAATATTTCCCAGCTAACTTAATTTTCTCCGTTTTCTAAATTGGTAATCTTGGTAGTGGAGTGTCGGCATTGCGAAATGAAAATTTTAATCTTGAAATCTGAATCCTTATTTGTCGCCACATCACAGCAGGAAAGCATTTCACCAAATGATGGTAAAATAAGATTAATTTCGTTCAGTACAGGGCGTTTCGTAAAGTTCTATTGAAATCCATCACAAATCTGTCACAAAAGTGTTGTTATCAAAGAAGGCATGGTGACCTTTCCGCATTGTTTGTATCGCGGCCTGTGGGGGTGGCATTATCCATCGAGCACTCCAAAACTTTGTCTGTATTTCGCAAGCTTTTGTTTATGATTAAAAACATTCAAGTCGAGATTATTTCCTCCCTTTCTGATGATCGCGCATGTTCATTTAGCGTTCCAGGCCGCGACATTTTGCCATCAAAACGCAAAAATGTTTTGAAACCTGCTTAGATATCTAAAAAAACTCCGAGCTAATTTTATCGTCTATTATAGCCCTGTTTCGAGGCGACGATGTCCCTTTCATGCCATTTTTAGAAGGTCCCTCGCTGCGCAACGGAATTTGGAGGGCTTCCCATGCTTCGGACATCAGATTAATTCTCTCGCATAATCCGTGGCTCAGTGCCTGAAGCTCTGATAATTTACTGGAATCCTTTTAACCTTTTTATTTTTATTATGCCCTGGAAACCAGTCAAATTGTCGGTTCAGCCTGGTTTCGTAATTTAAAAATTATTTAGAGTGTCTAAGTGCAAATCAGGTTCCAATCAGAGAATTATCCTTCTGGTGGGGATGTAAAAATTGTATATATCCTTCTGGACAAATAAAAATTTTTGCGGTACAAAATGGTACAAATCTAGTACAAATTAAGTGACTCGATTTCAGGGTCATTTTCCCAAAATGGTCGGCTGTCTTGACACACGTTGAAATGTTGCCCAGTTGGGTCGAGCAAGATATTTAGAGAAGCGTGTATTTTAAGCACTCCTAAATTTTAGCCGACATTTGTTTACGATGAAGTGTTGCCCATTTGGATTAAACGAGTGCGAATTTTTTTTTTTAATTCTTTGATTAGGTAATTTAATTTTTTTAAAATTAATTTTAATTAATTTTTAATTTTAATTTTTGATACAACCTCAAAAATGTACGCAGCCCACATTTGTTTCTTCCGAGGGCAAACTACTCCTGACCATGCAGGCAATTTTCAAGCAAATATTCACGAAGTCCCCTCTCTCCTCTCCCTCCACTTCTTTCCCTCTTCTTTCATCTCTCTCCCCTCCTTTCTACCCTCCATTTTCTCTGATTACCCCTCCCCTCTCCCCTCTATTGCCTACCTATTATTCTCTCCTCTACCTCCCCCTTTCTGCCTTTACCTCCCTTCTCCCCTCACTCCACTCCTCCCTCTTCCCTATCTTCTCTCTCCTCTCTCTTATCTCCCATATCTCCTCTCTCTGACGCTGTGCCTTCAATCTCTCCTCGCCCTTCTCTCCCCCATCTTCTCTCTCTCACGCTATGCATTCAATATCTCTCCTCTCCCTTCTCTCCCCTATCTTCTCTCTCTCACGGTGTGTCCTCAATCTCTCCTCTCCCTTATCTTCCTATCCTCCCCATCCTCTTTCTCCCATCCCCTCTTCTCCCTCTCTCGCTCTCGCTCTTTCCTCTTCTCTTTGCCCTTCCCTTTTCTTTCCTTTTCCTTGTGATTCTTGCATGTTGAACAAGGCAAAGTCATTTTCATTGAGATTACTTCCAAATCTAGGTGGATCTTTGTAAAAACAAGAAAACCGCGAAATTTGGCAATTTCAGCAGCAGAAACAGCAAGCAGCCATGCACGCAGAGAGGCCAAATCTCCTGAAATCGATTCTTGGCAAGCAATTGTAACAGCAACTGCGTGTATAACCCCAGCGTGCGTTGCTTGCGGAATTCGGAGGATTTGAAAATGCCAAATTAACCTTTCCGCACCCAGCTGCATTTTCTTGCCTGATGCGAAGAAGTTGAAGTTACTGCGTTGGCCCCTGCTCCAAAATTCCTTTATTTCGACAAAGACAAAGCCCTTTATTGTACAGCGTGTAACGCAAATGCAGTAGGTAGATTTGCCAGTCTTTTGCTGTTCATGATTGCCTTGCGACGCAGGCCCATTCTTATGCGGGCAAAAAATGGAAACTGTCAAAATGCTGATGGTTGAAATTTTTTATGGTTACACTTGTCAGATCGGCTGCAAAAATATTTTTGGAAGGTCCCAGATCGAATCCAGGAGGTTGTTTTCCTCAGATAAAAACACCTCCGAATGCACGTGGAGAATTTTTGTGTTTTTCGTGCTGTTTTGTGGTGTTCGTCTGGTATACTGGGGTGTTTGAAGTTGGTCTTTCTGCCGAATTTCGTGACCTCAAAACAGCCATACCCACCCCACTGCGGGTAAGTTATCATTACACAGTCATAGAAACAATAATTACTCCAATGGTTCAATGTAAATTCAAAGAACTTGATTGTAAATCGTAATTGTAATTTGTTTACGATATAAACGCAAACATGACACAACGTGAATGGGAAATCAAAAAAGATCAGCAATAATTTACAGGCAAAACATTTACAAGATAAATTAATCAAGCATGTGTGACCGAGCCCGTAAAATTTTTGAGGATCAGTGAGTTTGGGGAGGGAATTCCACTCCCGAATTGTTCTGGGAAAGAAAGATTTAAAATGCGTATTGAGCTTCAAAATGGGTACAGAAATTTGTATGGATGAGAACGGTGTTAGTGAAAGGGTTGGCTTGTATTTCATCCGGCAGAGAAAGAAGCAGCGAACCTCTAAGAATCGTTTTAAGGATAAAGCCGTTTCATCGATCTCCTCTGTTGGAGAGGAAAAGACCTAAATCGTAAGCATCCTTTAGCATCCAAATTATCCACTTACTTAAGGTAGTCGTCATACAAGTCATATACAAGTCATCAATAAAGAAAAGTCATAACATTTTTCCGCATTGACATCCCCTGGGTAACACGAAACTATATTCGTAGGTATGAGTTCGAGCTCATGTGGTCGTCTTATCCCACTTTGCTCCGGCTAAGCTCGATTCGTCGAAAACGGGACTGAAACCCATGGCTTTATGAACCACCCCACAGAAGCTAACTCAAGATATAGTTAGACGAGGCAGATGCTCATTGTGTCGAATCTCCCAACCCTCAGGGACGTTCATCGTAAACGGATACGAGCGTGATTCGGGCGACTCTGCGGCCCCTCCTTGCGTTTCAAAGGAAGAAAAATATTTGTTGCTCAAAGATTGGAAGCCAGAGTCCGCACAGCAGTTCTGAGCGAAGTAGATTCTACTGTGGCACTGCGTCGTCTTGAATGGTGGAATCAAGATCGGCAATGCTTCGATTCCGCGTTTTCGACAAAACGGGTCTGGGCGAATTGAGATTCGTCACAATGAGCATCCACTCGTACTCATACACCTGTCTTGAACTAGTTCCTCTGGAATGGTGCAGACTTGAAGACCGAGTCACACTTGACAGTGCATGAGTTCAGTTTCTAATCTCTACGAATTCGAGCAAATGGGCCCAACTCAAATAATTGTTTTCCAGAGGTTAACTATTCCACGGCTTGTTGTTTGCGCGAAATTTTCATGCGGTTCACAATATGCCACGACTGGCACCGTGAAATATACCTCGACGGTTGACAATTCCACGGCTCATTGCTTGCGGTTTAACTTTCAGGGGTTTGACGTTTCCACTATGCGACTTCCATTGAATATTTGGGGGACTGATCTTTGCACGGGGGGGGGTTGTAAAAAGGTTCCATGCAACCTCGGTTCTCTTCATCTTTCTTCTCCAGGGTGATACTCACACAGCAGGCCAAAATGTTTCTTAAACAAATTTGTCAATTTTGACAAAATGCAATATTTTGCCGCATATTCCCTGTAGGTTGCATCATTTGTGTCTTCATCTCTGTGAGCTGCTGCTGTGCATATTTCCGTAAAATAAGATGGTTTTTTTTAGGATTCTGAAACTGCAATAGCAGTAATACACGTGAATTGTCCCTGTAGTGCAAAATCGGAATATCACGGATCAAACTTTTCTTTGCTTTTTCGGATAAGCAAAGCGGCTGCCGTTGAAATTATGGTCATTTCCGACCCTTTAATTTTAGAGTCCTTGCTTTCCCCGTATCTGATGGATTATCGTGGTGGCGCGATTATACGAATAGGTTACTCATTCACGTGCATTTTCCCATTCAAGTTTTGCCTCCTTTATTAGAGTAGAAATAAAAGTGTCACATTTCAACCAAGACTAAAAATGGAAACTTTTATTTATTCATGCGCAGTTGAGTTTGTGCAAATTGCATTTTATGTTCCATTTGACCAAGTTACTGAGTGCTTGCTGCCGTTGCGACTACAGAAAAGAAAATGCCTCCGCTTTTTTCACTAAGAAACTGTCGTGTCGAAAAACGGAAGGCTTTTCTCCGTTTTTATGCGAAACACTGTATTTCCTCCTTTATCCTTTTTTGTATTTCGAAGATCGTTTTGAAATCGAAAATGGGATTCATATGTAAATGCTAAACCGAATGCCAAAGTCAGTCGCTTTTGGGGTAAGGCAGGCAGGGGTGAGGCAGGTAAGCCGGAAGCGTCTTTTGGCGACGAGGGCATTGCTAAATGACGCGGGAAAGCGCTTTCAACGCCAATGTGCTGTTGAGGGGGCGATGTGGATCGGGGTTGCTCGCCGAGAAATGAACAATTCAAAACTTTCCTGCGTTGGGAAAGCATCGGAAGTTCTTTGCAGCAAATCGACCTCCCCCCGCTTTGCGTGATTATGGTTTCATCTGCTTCTTCCGCATTTGGAACGTAGGCCCAGGCCTTTACCGTTTTGGCATGAAAACCACTTCTTGCGCCATTTTTCCTTCTGCTTATTGTGTTTTGGTGTCTTCCGCAAAGTTTCCACAGGGTGTTACGAAAAGCCAATTTTATGGATCTTGTCGCTCGGGAGTTTTTTCTTGAGGTGGTAAAGGGAAATTGTTGAGTTTTTATGAATTTTATTAAAATTCAAGAGAATTTCACAATCTCCTTAAAACACGGAAAATTTATTTTGGCTGACCGACATTTTTGGCCGGTGTCTAATTGAGGAATTTTGTTTCCCCCGATTCAAGTGGAATGAGGCATTGAACCGGTTTCAAACCGTTTTAAAAACATTCCAATTAAAGAAGCGTGTCAAAAATTTGCTTCTAATGCTTGCTTTAACAAAGTTCGGACAATCACAAGAATATCGGCGAAAACATTCGTTCGACATGAAACTGAGGACTGGATATCGTTAGACTATTGTGCCGAAGTCAGGGAGTAATCTCGGCACGTTATGGTGCTCACGGGAAAATATCCTTTATTCGTTTTTAAACTAACCCCATGATAGTCACTCACCCGTTTGGATTTTGGGAAGGAATCACACAGCCCCACATTGATCTAAACTGGAACGGAGACGACAACATTCCCCCATTGCGGGACATTGCCAGGCCAGAGAACGGCAGATTGATAAAAATCCCATTTGTTTCGGGCAAAAGGTTTAAAAGGATCAGCTATAGGAACTCCTGCAGCCCTGCCTGTAAGATTAGCGCCGTACAACGTGTAATCAGGCGTCTTTCGGGCAATTTATCATGTGCCGGGAACGGCCAACCGGACATCATGACTTTGCTGTTATAGCATATCCATGCCAAAGATAAAAGTTCACAGTTTCTATGTTCAAATGCCGCGATAACCCTTTTTCGTCTGATTTTTTCTTTGATGTTTTTTCATTCTGAACCCATTTGCGCTTATGATTCAGCTTTTCCTGTTTACTGACAGTCGGAAAGCGCGGAAGCAAAATTTGAGTTTAAAGTTTATTGAACGGGAAAAGAGAAGAGAGAAGAGAAACTCGCGCTTTCGAGGAAACTCGAAAAGGAATCAGGTTGCGGTAGATCTAAGGGGGGCCTGCGAATAAGGAATTCTGCTGTGCCCCAGGGGCGCAGAAAAATTGTAGTTCGCGGGGGTGGGGGAGAGTGAGATTGTGAAGGACTTCCAGAAATAAAGAAGTCTGTCGCATGGCACTATAGGGAAAGTGCATTTTCCCTGCTCCAGTTTGTTGGGGTTTTCGAGCTCGGAGACCCCATAAAAGAACGGAATTCGCATGATAGGAAAATGGTTTTACGGTCTGACTCCGGGGCGCGAATTTACATTTTCTCCCCATATTTTTTTTTCTCTCCGGGAAGGTTCATTTGTCAGGCTGGATTAAGTTAGGGGGTTAAGTTGTTTAAAAGGAGGAACACAATTTCGATCGCGCAGGGAAACATTTTCAGAAAACAGCCGTAATCTGAGCCGTGCAATTGTGTCCCCCTTTGGCGCCAGCACACGACACGTATACTTATGCTGGAGACGCCATTTAGGGTAAACCATGGGATCGGGAAGGTAACAAAGTTAGCCAGCTCAAATGAAATCAAGTGTCAACTGCGATCATCAAGAATAATTCGCTTCTAATGTCATGCGAAGTCGTTTTGACAAACGTGGAGACGCCATCGAGACATGCCCCCCATTGTCTCCTCTTTTGATGCGACCATGCAAAGCGTGCCGACATGCTGTGTCTACTACCCTCGACTGGAGAAATGCCTGCGAAACCAGACCATACCGCGCTCTGCGGTCCAAAGTGCAATTTCGTGTTTTCGACTTTCGGGTCGATCATCTGCCTTTCTGCACCAAGAAAGTTACCCCCGCCACACCCTTCCAGTCCCCTCCACTTCCCACAGGTACACCTGCTCCTACCCTTCGTGTCAGCCTTCATATTTTCATCCCTAGTTGGGTATATTATGATAAATATCCTACTCATATTTTGACTATTACTCTTTATAACTCTTGCGGCAAGAGAAACCTTTCAGAACCTGTCATCATAATACACACTGAAAGGTGCAAAGCGCTTTGGTTTTGTACTTCTTAATGAGGTTAAATTGCGCCGACCAAAATCATTCAAGATAACAAGGATTACAAACGCCTGGCCACACATTTCCACGTAGTTAATATTTCAGATCTGTTTTGCTGAGAAGCAGATTGTTCTTCCTCGCGGTGTGATTCCAAAGTGACTATTTTGCGAATTTCCGTAATTTCCCCCTGCGTGGCGCAAACTTTACCCGCGATTCCAAATTATTCCAAATTTCAATGTTGGGAAAGACCAAGCCGAAAAATCATCCCAATCTTCTTTTCGTGAGACTTTGCCGCTTCAGCGACGTGCTTGATACGTGTTGCGATAAAATTATGGCCAGGCTGGATGAAGAAATGTAAATTGAAATTGATCACATGGCTCCCTCCAATCACGTGGCATTCGGCGAACGTTTACTCTGTGACAGTGCAAAAAATTCTGCCGGAAAAGACAATTCGGTCGAGGTGCAGAAGAAGATGAATCTGTGCACGACCCGCACGTCGGTGCAAATTGTCTTGCGAAGAAGCCGATGTCAATCCAGCTGCTTCCTTCGCAGAAGCTGGTTTCAGCAGGTCTAAAACCTTTTGAGATCAATTGAAGCGGGATAACCGGTGCCCTCAGCATGGAACCTACACTGAGCCATTCTGAACACTCGGGCCATGGCAGATTTTTGTCAGGCTTTTGAAGCACGGGGCAATGTTATTCCCCATTTAGTAAGCGCCGTTAAATGCATTCCTGTGCATGTAATGTGTTTTGCGGCGCATGCGACCTGGGGAATTACATTGCCCCGTGCTTGAAAAAATCTCATGTGGCCCGGGCACTCTGAATGGCTCCGTAGAACAAACGGAATGAAACATAAACAAATGAAAAAACGCATTTGCGCGTTTTGGGATTCTGCAGCTACAGAGCGCAGATCCTGCCTTTGTTCAAACTTGGCGACAGTGCGCCCGCAGCGGAGAAAATAAGAACGACCAAAATCCGCTTCAGTTCACGCGCGCGTTTTCAAAGAATAAAGCAAAGCTGCGTTTACCTTTCGTTCTATTGCTATGCCCTTAGTATAAGTTGGTATCCACATAAGATTTGCTGTCGGATACACCCAGGGATTGTCCCTCTGCATGGGCTACATACCTATACAAAACATTCCACAACCGGATACCAGTTAACGACCAATATAAATTTGGCCACTTCAATGGCGGATTTCTCTGTCAGGAAAGCAAGAGTATTCGTATAACAGGAGACGGATTGTTTCAACTGGATTCCAGAGATTAGAAGAGAGGGGAAACCGAAATAAAATCAAAATGACCTCTGTAGAAATCTGTAAAATAGGATTTTGTGGATAACCGAGAGCCGAGTTGTGACAGCCCGTTCCCCACTTCTGGGGATGGCCCACGCCGCACACGCTTCAGCAACAAACCATATACAGCTCTACGTGCATCCATTAAGCCAGGCAAACAATGCCTACCTCGATTTTGGAACCCAAAGACATTTAGCAATCGTATTGGCGAAGGAGAGAGACCGATGGTGTTATGTGACCACTGGTAAAATGCTGACATCCTATTTCGGTCAACATTGTTGCATTGTGAGCATTTGAAAACGTGAAAAGTGGCGGCGGAATGTACTCATATACATATATGTGCTTTTCCTAATTAACTGTTGCCTCCGAAACTCTTTTTCACTCTTTTTATTCTTATGAATTTAGAAATGTATTCTTATGAATTTCGCTTTAATTTAGAAATTAAAGCGCAAAATTTAACAGAACTTTCTAGAGATGTCAGTTTTTGACCTTTTTTTTAATGAGAATAATAAATTTCTGCAGCATGGATTTTTTGCTAAAATTCGAACAGTCGCAATTTTACATATATTGAGTGCATTTTATTGAGGCAATTTCATTTGAGAATTTTCACAAAGAGGGAACTTTCGTGTAATTTGCATCGGATACCATGCGACATTCGAACGGACGCAGTTATATGGACCAAGAGTGGGGACCTGAATGACCCAGACATCGATAATAATATGTATTGATGCCCGATCCGGGGAGTTTTGCGTGGGGTTACATTCCCTTGAGCCTGTGTTAAATGTGTTTCAGACAGTAACATCAAATTTAGAGTGCAAAGCACTGCCACGGGCATGCAGGCATGCAGCTGAAATGGGCAGCCTTTTTGTTAAGATTGTGAAATCTTTTGCAATGGCTTAATGAATAGCTTATAATGAGTTTTAAAAATATATTTTGCCTGCAATGCGTTTTAGTTACTTCACTCAATTGACTCGTTTTCTCCAAAAATTCGGATTCCATCTCCATCATAATCGTGAGGCGACACAGCTGTCTCTTTGAACAATCCTGCTCGATCCATGTTTTGTGCGAAATTACTCGCGAAACAAAATTGACTGCAAAGCTAATGCGTTTTAGTGAAACGTCTACTAATGACACGGTAAGGCCTGCAGAGACGGAATGAAACTGGGGCCACGGTTGGTGAAAATCCAGCAAAACAACGGGAAAAGCTGAAACACGATTTATTTATTTATGCAGTGCAAAATAGGGGCTCCACTGTGAGCCAGTCAGGCTTACTCCTGGCTTAAAACAACGGGTTTCTGAGCCAGCCGATACCGCTGTAGAGGTGGGCTGGCCCACCTGTCTGACCGGCCGCTACTCTGGCAGAATGCCGGCCTCCCAAATGCAATAAATCACCCAGGAAGTTTTGTATTTCAGTGGATAATTTGCTGAGAAAGTTTCGTCAAATTTCAGCAGGAAAGCCTGTAATTTTCTTCCGGAGTGAACTTTGCCATGTGAAGCCGCAACTATAAATCAGGTTTCGTGTGTTTTATTTATGAAATTTCGTTGGTCTGTGGAGCTGACTCTGATATTCTGACATGAAATCAAATCTGGGCTCACCGGTAGATGGAACCAACCCACAAATATCGAAAACACCCAATCCTCCCTTCCTATCAAACCCATAGGCTGCCTGGCATCTTAAAATAAGACGATACGAATATGAGCTCTCCACGCATCAGGCACCAAAGGCCAATCAAAGCAAGCTTTTGCTGCTTTTCACGGGGAGTTGAGCATGGAATTATGCGAAGAATTTTTTTACGATAGACACTTTTTTACGAATTTTTACAATTTTTCAAAAATGTGTCAATGTCTGGAAAATTCGCTGGAATTGCCTAAAATAGCTATTGCTTCAAGATTTTCTCAAAAAGAGTGCAAATTTCACTGAATAGATTACCAATTCCAACTACAGTCTTCCATGGATGCGGCTTTGCGGTGTGCCCTTCGTTTTTCTCTCCTGAAACCAACTGAACCTAACCCAGCTGCCAATGCTTGTTATCAACCTACCGATTGGTGTCCGTCAATAATGGTAGCAAAAATGGGCTGTTCCAAATGCAGACAGGAATTTAGGTGCTGCCCCTTCGCCGCAGTGGATACCACAGGATATGAACTTGCAGGGCTGGGCCAATATATCGAGCCGGTTCGCAAGCAAAATTTCCCAACAGCACAGAAAAAGCACGCAACGTGGAAAATCCATTGTCCTGCGAAATCCATTGTCCTGGAGGCCTAAATCTCGTCACATTTAAATTGACCTGCAGGACATTCATCTGTGTATCGCCTGCCATCACCCTCCTTTTGGCTATCGAATCCGTTCAATTATCGTTAGATTAGGCTGGGCGCATGGGTGGGAGGGCGGGGGAAAGGCGTCCCCATTCCGGATGCAGACTAACAAGGCTCCAGTTTTGCCAAGCTCTGTTTTAGGGCTGATATTGCCGACGATAAAAAACGGATTTATTTTCGCAGAACAATTCGGAAATCAACTTGCCAATGCGCTTCTCCCACCCTCGCCCATCATCGGGGGTTGTTGTTTTTCAACCGAAAACCATTTTTTTACGTAAAAGCCCAAAACCTTTTTCTTCGAACCCGCCAGTCTCGTGACCTCACCCCCTGCTGTGCCAGGGTAGGCTTACCGATACGCTTTCAATCTACCCTACTGTTTGCGGTATCCATTTGCTAGTTTGTTCCATCTCCCGCAGCAGACAGCTAATGCATGCCGACAGCGTCGGTACAGACCAGATAAGAACGGTTTGTTTTGATTTTGGAAATTACTTGCGAGAGGGCTCGCATGGAAGCGAGGGTAGGTACACAATGACCGTGTACACCGAACTGCACAGTGCCTGATTGGCAAATCGCATGATCAGGGCAAAAAAAGCAAAAAATGGCAGGCCGAAAATTGACCGCCTGTCGCGGCTGGGGGAGCGAGGCCGATTTGGATAAACAGGAAAGACCGGATCGGTTTGCATGGTGGGGGTGGTGTGCTGTTGGCTGTTTGATGAGAGGGTGGCCATTGTTTGGAAAGACCAAAGGAATGCAAATTACGATATCCTACTGCAGACGGAGAGCTGAAATATGGAGTTGGCTTGATTAAAGTGGACTTTTGAAAGTCCAGTCAATTGCCTTTCTGGGTTACTTTTTTGTTTGTTTTTCTTTTTTGGTATTCAAAATACTTTCGGATGCTCCGCAACCATCGGATTGAATATGCCGTTCCTCCAGACAAGAGGAGCTCCGCTTACGCGATTTTCGAAAACATGGATGCTTTACACGCGAGAGGGAAGGGAAGGGAATGAAGAGTGGAAATGTTTCGGTAACGGTTGCGAAGCTGCTGAATAACTGCCTGAATTATTGGAAAGACCGCTCACATTGGACAATCTGTGTTTGCAAGCAGGAACAGAGTTCTGTGTCAGAAGACGCCACAGTTTTTTTGTCAATTGCCTGTGATTTTTTCGCAACCACAAAAGTCGCACAGTTCATTTTTT
>JASGXE010013510.1:0-13280 GCA_030068105.1 Sinentomon sp. SZTP_YWyxl
AAAAAAGAAAAAATGAAAAAAGCTCTAACAAATTCCTTTTTTTTTCAAAAAAAAAATTGTGAAGAATTTGAAAAATAAAAGTGCATTCAAAATTCCGTGTAAAACATTATTGAACTTTTCGACAAAATTTTTTTAAATTATTTTCAAAAATTAAAAAAAAATGAAAATGCTTTTATTTTGTCCAACAATGTTTTTGTTTTGACGACAGATATTTAAATATTGCGTCGAAGATTTTTCCAACAATTCAATTTTTCCGAACTTTTTCTGACCGACAAAAGCCCTTTTTGTGAGTCCCCAAAGTTGCAGGGTCAGGGAAGGACCAGGTGGGTGGAGTAACTCCCAGTCCCTGGGCTCCGGGGTGATGCCAGTGTGATTCAAAGGTCAGAGCCCCTGATGGATGGGGTCATGGGGATGGAGCCCCCGCAAAAACCTGAAGAAGTTTTGGAATGTGTGGTTCATTTTGATTGCAATATTCTTGTTCGTTCGACCAAATTTCTTGCCTTTTTTTTACCAATTTTTTTTTTTGGAAGTGTGCTCGTGCGTTCCAGGGGCAAGTGCATGAGCCTCTGGGGGGGGCCCGTGCCACCCCGAAATGACGTCCCTGCAAAGATGCACAACATAAGGAAATGATTTTTTCTCCCAGTCAGATTCTGCCGACCCACAAAAGCAGAGAAAACGTTTTGTTGCCATACAGGAACACCCTGTGCAACAGAATGCCTTGTCTGCAGCAGGAAGGTGCGACAACGCCACGACAATCGAGAAAAGATCAAGCCATCGCCCCACCGCCACAACGTGTGTCAAGTTGGCAGACGAAAGTTTTCGCCAAAGCGAAATTGACCGCAGGAATTTTGCAAACTACAGTCGAGAAAAAATTTTGTGTCAACTCCATTTCACAGAGAATTCACATTTTCAATAGGTCGGCCAACTTGACCTCAAGTTGGCCGACTTGTTGAAAATGTGAATTCTCTGCGAAACCGAAACGGAGTTGGTACAAAAATTCTTTTTCAGCGTTACTTTGGGGAACAAAATTCCCCCCAGTCAGATTTTCTGCAACGATGATGGTTTCCGAGACTAGAACTTGTTTAGTGAAATGGTTCAAACTCCCTAAACTTTAGTTTACCCACGTGCTAACTGTTATGAACTCAAACCTATCCAGCGTAGAACAGACACGGCGGAGAGATTATGATGGGGGTAACGCTAACTCTGAGCTGCGAGGTAAATTTTTGCCATCTGCTCCAATGGAAAAAATTTACCTCGTTGCTCGAAGTTCCCCCGTCATGCTCTCTCCGCTGACAATGGCCTAACTTTTACTGCTCCCTTCTTTAAGACCAACTTAGCTTTTAATTCTCATTTCCCTCGAACGATAAGGGATTGGAATAACCTCCCTGGCACAGCAAATATAATATCCCGCTCACGTGCTCTCCGTGGCGTCCACAACCAAAAACCTCGCCATTGATTTCTTGAATTTTGTCTCCTTTTCTGTGTTGGCTTGGTATGATTGCTATTGAGTCGTTTTCTTGTCGCACAATGCCTTTGATTTCTCGATTTTTTTTTTTCTCTTGTGTGCTCTCTTTGACTAGAATTGCTTTGTAAATCGTCTTCCTGCCACCCAAAACCTTGGTGGCAGTCTTTGTGATTAATAACAATAATAATAATAATAATAAATAATAATAAACCTTGGTCGGCCAACTTGACGTCAAGTTGGTGCCATGGTGGACCAATTATTGAAAATGCGAATTTTCTGCGGAACGGAGTTGACACAAAATTTTTTCTCGACGGAACTGCACGGGACAAAATTTGTGCAAAATTCTTGTGAAAGTCAATTTCGCTGGCGAAAACTTTGGTCGGCCAACTTGACACACGTGCCTACCGCCACAGCCGCTGCTCGAAGCCGAAACATTTCGATGCTGAAACTCGTTGGCTGAAACCACGTGGAATGGTGCAACATCACTTTTGCCGACGGTGAACGCCGCGAAACGGGAAACGAGAAAACCGTCAAACTCTCGAGGGAAAATTTCAGCAGACACGACTGCTGCCTGATGGGAGAAACCGAGATTTATATCTACTGAAATTAAACCGAACCGAATGGTCTGAATGCTCTGAATGACATGATTGACGAAATAGGCTCGGTTTGCGGAGGGTGGCAGTATTTATTTCATGTCACTTTAGCCTAGAAGAGATCAGGCTTGCTGTTCCGATCGGGTGCATGTCGCATGATTTGCTGGGATTAAATTTTTAAAAGCCAGCTGCAACACGTTTGTCTCCGCTCAGCAGCGCTGATGCACGAAGAAAATTTGCAACGAACAATGTCGAACGCTCGGTCCAGTACAGTGGTGACGATATTAATGCAATGTCAAAAATTCATCCTCTTTTGGGTTGCAATCTGCTTGTGAAATTCTGCGGCTTTGTCGCAATCTGACACTTTCATTTCTCTGCCTCAACATGAGTAAAAAGGACAGAAAAAAAATTCGGGCGCGACAGTACCCACAAGTGGGAAAACACATGCTTGAGTCCATGAATCCCATCACCACTTTACATTCAAAACATTGTCGTTCAATCCTTTTCCATTGTTGCATTGACAGATGACTCCGTCTGTAGAAATTCACAGACTGCCTAAATTCGCACGTCATCACATTCACCGTTTATTCGATTTAAACTAACTTAACCCTAACCTAACCTAACCTAACCTAACCTGTTCCCAACTCATTCCTAACCTATCCTATCCTTTCCTGACCGAACCTAACCCTTTCTAACCTATCCTAACCCATTTTGTGCCAATTCGAGGAAAATTGAAAAAACCGAAAAGTGGGACGGTACCGCCCACGAATTTAGGCTGTCTAGCGGCTTCTAGAAATTTGCCTATTTTGGTACTGTTTTCAGTCTTGTGTTGGGGGGTGTTCTTGAGTGCATGCGTTCGGGTTACTTCACATATTTGATCGATGTCAAGTTTGTCATATTTCAGGCAATATTTTTCCCTTAACTTTTTTCAGTTTTATCTTGTTTAATCTTGTTTTATTTTTTTTCTTTCATCTGAAAAATGAAAAATCTTTTATTTTTTTTCTTTCTTTTTTTTTTTTTTTTTTCTTTCAGGTTGACATCTGTTTCGTCTTCTTTTGTTTTTGCATGCAAAAAATAGGGTTAAACTTCCATATCCCTGACTACCACCACACCAACGCCACACCCGCAACACCCGCCACACCCACAACACCCTCCTTCGCCACACCCGCACCATCCGCAACACCCGCCACACCCCTGCAGGGATGCGCAAAGTGGATTTTCGTGCGCTTTCTGTTCTTTATTGTTTGTTGTTTTTTATTTTTCTTTGTGTTTGACATTGTTTTTTTATTTGTTGGGTTGTGTTTTGACACAAAACATCATCCAACTTAACCTATTCTAACCTAATCTAACCTCATCTAACCTGTAACCTAACCTAACCTAACTCTTTGAGGGCAGGTAATGTGGGTTTGGTTAGGTTAGATTAGTTTAGGACAGATTAAAGAAAGAGCACAAAAATCCACATTGCCCATCCCTGCAGGGGTGTGGCGGGTGTTGTGGGTGGTGCGGGTGTGGCGTAAGAGGGTGTTGCGGGTGTGGCGGGTGTTGCGGGTGTGGCGTGGGTGTGGTGGTAGTCAGGGATATGGAAGTTTAACCAAAAATAGTTTGTCCTTTCTGTGCGTATAAAGTAAAGCGGAGTAACAAGTTCACCAACCCAAACCCAACTCGTATGCTTGAAAAAAATTCGATTCCATGTTCAGATGCACCTTTTCAACGATGGAAAAGGAATACTGTTGCACGCAGAAATCAAATTTTCCAACAGAATTCTCAACAAAAAATTTTGTCTAGAATTCTGTTGTAAAATTTGATTTCTATGCACAACAGCATTCCTTTTCCATCGTTGAAAAGGTGCATCTGAACATGTAGTTGAGATGCTGTAGACATGTAATTGAGATGCTGTAACATGAGCGGAGATGCTGCAGTGTCTCGTACGAGCGCCGCCACCAGAAGCGGAAAATAGCCGAACTTCGCCCTTACTCTAGCGAAATAATGGCTGCACTCCAGCGGAAGTTAACCCGCACCGTCACCGAAACGACAGGTCTCTTGTGCGAACCGGGCCGCACTGTCGGGCGCGTCAAAACACAAGTGTTGCGGTAAAGACGGAAGATGCCCAAAGATCAGTCATCCCAACTGGCTGAACTGACTGAAGTTGACAAAGCGATCGATGACGATGTTGCAGTGCTGGGCCCAAGTAGCCCCACACCGGCCCAACACCAACAGCATACAGGAACATAACGATGCAGAAATAAAAAACACAAACGTTGGCATAAAACAGTCATAAAGCAACATTATGACCGGGATGCCAATGAGGATGGCCGTTATAATCAGGACCCGGGAGGAAGTGGATAGGTCTGCTCAAACTCTACGGTGCCAATCTGCAAACCATACTCAAAACCAAAACCTGAACTGCTGTGGAACGAATCAGGGGGGCATCCACCAGTCGACCGGGTGCAACCCCCGCGAGAGCAACCCCCTCCTCAGACGACCTTTTAATGCTAGCAGCCATTGCAAAGCAATGTAATGTGAAATGTAAAGCCCCTGCACTTCGCTTTTTGACTGTCCAAGTCGGATAAAGTTGCGGCTTCGCGAATGCTGGAAAATTGCCACTTTTAACTGTTTCCAATGCTTCTGCATGTTAAGGCGAGTGTACACACGAGTGAAAAATCGCGTGCGGGACAGATTTGGAAAAAACGCTCGCTGTCTGCGGACAACAGATGTACTTTTGTCTATTTCCTCCCAGGAAGTGCTCCCAAGAAGCGCTCCTATACACCTTGTTCCATTTGAAGAACTGAGAATGCTTGACATTCTTCCATTTAAATGCACAGAAAAGATTTAATTTCTGTGCCGAGAATGAAGTTTTCGACCGAGTTTTCATTGTCGAACGAATTCTGAATTCACTTTGAGCACACTTGGGAGCATTCTCAGCTGATATCTTCAAGTGGAATGAGGAGTATGTGAACAGCAACCTGCAAATATATTGCATGAGAAGAATTTTGTTTTTGATGGAGCTGCAAAAATATGCTTTGAGAATTCGGGTAGGTTTTCTCATGGCGCCAAAAAGGTTGAGGAACAGCGGCTCCATCGAAAGCCAGAAATTTTGCAGCGTTATCGATGAGCTCAGAGCTATAAAGTACCTATAGTGGCGGCGGAATTAATGCACTCATGCATGTAATAAATTCTGATAATTTCAGAATTTAGCAAAAACTCAGTGCTGCAGAAATTAAAAATCGTACCTCTTTGAAGATCACAATCTGACTCCTCTAGAAAGTTTGTACCTTTGTTGCAATCTGGTGCTTTTGATTTCTAAGACTTGCATTGGAGTAAAAAGAAAGAAAAACGTTTCGGAAGCAACAGTTAAATGAGAAAAACACAAGCATGAGACATTAATTCCGCCGCCATTATATTTTGGCGCCACATGGAACAGAAAAAACACAATTACAATCCATATTCCAAAAGACGAGAAGCCGAACGGCATTATCACGAGCGTAAAAGAAGCTCAGTGTAAGTTCGTCTTATCCTGAACGGTGAATGGTGGGAATTATTGTTTGGAAATATTGTTTTTATGACTTTTCCCTGTTTCATTGCTGCTCTGTTGCGATCGTATAATTTTTCTTAATAAAGCTCACCCCAACGGCCAACGGCACAGAATCCTCCCCACATTACACCCGACCCCTATACTTGCTTGTCCTTGCCACAGCCATGTAATAACTATACAGGGCTGTGGTCCTAGCCAGCTGCACCATCTCTCCCCCCTAGAATCGTAAAGCTCTGCAAACATTTCCTCGTACACAATGTAACCATTCGCCATCGAACCAGGACAGGCAACTCAGTTTAAAACCAGCGAATTTTAATGGTCAGTTATAAAATGTTTGAAACTCTCGCATTTATTTTGAGTTTTTATGTGTTTCTTTGTGTTTCAATTCTTTTGTCTGTATGCGCGTAGCGACATTGTTGACTATGCTTTGAATGTTTGAATGTTTTATCACACCGAACATAATTGCAACGTTCACACCGCATTGGACCAAATGCGATGTTGCCGTTTCCCGCGTTGAAAACTTTACCGCCGTTCTTCCCGAATGGCAAAAACGAGAACTCTGCGAGCCTGCTTGGCGCGAAACTGGAAATCCAACACGGCGGGTGTTGGTATTGTTACGGCGGAATTATGAGGAGGCACTGAATTATGGCGGGTGTATAGCAACGGCAGAATTAATGCACCCATGCATGTTTTTTCCCCAAAGAGTCAGATTTCGACAAGGCTTTCTGGAGATGTCAGATTTGAAGTCGGTTGAAAAAGAGGATCTTGTATATTTCTGCGGCATGGAGTTTTTGCCATAAAATCTGAACAGTCGCGCAATTTTTACATGCATGAATACATTAATTCCGCCGCCACTATACACAGTGATGAAAGTGAAAGTCGATGGAGTAGTTCAAGGCTCAAACTTCGCAGTGCAATGCAGATGGACACGCGAAAGACGGGGACGTTGGTTGACATCAACCAATTGGCGAATACCAACCATAGAGAGTTTGCAACGCAAGCAAGGAGCATGGGGGTACAGGTTTTGGCGTGTCACCCCAATTCGTCTAATACCCGATTCGAAAAAAAAATTAGACGAATTGCGCCGGGCAGGGTCATTTTTTGAATTGCGCTGGGCAGGTTTTTTGCAATTTGCAATTGAGCGGACTTGCACCATATGGTGTTGCCTGGTTTTACAGGAATTGAACCAGACGTTAAGTTTGGTTGGGTTTGGTTTGGTTGGGTTAGGTTGGGTTAGGTTAGGTTTAGTTTGGCACCTTTCCGGCGAATCGGCTGATTCGCCGGAAAGTCGCATTTTCAATACACAGTTCGCTCGCTCCGGAGTTCGCTCCAAATTTTTTCTCGACCGTGCGATGGAAAAGTCACGACCATTATCGTAAGGGGGAGTTCGCTCCAAACTTTTTTCTCGACCGTACTTTGCGGCAAAAAACAGTGCAAAATACCTGCTGCGAGAGTCAAATTCGCTGGTGAAAACTTTGGTCGGCCAACTTTACGCACGTTTTGAAAGCTTTGCACCATCCCGGAGGCCAGTTTACAAACCCTGCCGCGTCTTCAGATGGCAGGCCGGGGCCCCAAGCGAGCATTGATTTTCCGAAAGGGGACAGGGTTAGGTCAGATTCAGGTCGCTTTAGGAAGAAAAATCAACATTTTTTTCTTGCAAGTGAAGGGCCCCAATCGAGCATTCTTGCGCAAAACGCTCTCTGCCATCCAAAGTCGCGGCAGGGTTTGTAAAATCGCCTTGCACAAGAATAAAAAGAAGAAGAACATTTCGGCGGAAAGCACAAAACTTTTGGGAAAACACGAGAGTGGGTGATGAATCCGTCGTAACAGTGCGCTCTCACCTGAGGGTGACGCTTTTTTGCGGTTTTGGACTGGTTCAATTCGGGCATGGACACCGCGAACCCGTGTGGCACAAAATTATAAAACTAGCACAATCAGATCCTGAGCAGTCTGAAAAAGCATTTTGTCGTCCGAATGCAAACGAAACGGTAACCGCAAATAGTTTCTCATCGCCCATCGCAACGACATTCTCAACGATTCTGATGAAAAATCTCGAAACACAAAACGAATTATGCAAATCGGCGGAACGAAACATTGTTGGCGAACACGGACATCGCCACGCATGGAAACAAAGTCCGCGGTTCGGTTCAACTTTCGAGAAGAGAAATGAAGTAATGAACACGAAAAATTTAGACATACAGGCTTGTCAAAAGTCCTCGAACATAGGCGATATTTTAAAGCCTGGCTATAACACAGGGGCGATCTAATTTCAACAGTGCTTGGTGCAGCTTCACGCCTCACACGAGTGTCATGATGTTTTGCGGTGCATGCTGCCACTGATTCCAAATTGAGCCTGAGTTTTATGAACTCCTGTGTTCGAAGACTTTTGATGAGCAGTGTATATGCAAATTCAGACCGGTTGTTTGCCTGCATTCGCATGCCTGCCATGCCATGCCCAATCAAACTTTCTTTGCGAAACTTGTAAAGACAGACAGATGAAGTTGTCTGGTTTCTCGTCGAACTTTGTTTCGTCGAGGCGCATGGCACGATGGATGGCACATTGTTGCAACCGCGACCAAGGAGGGAGTTGGCCACATTTTTGTTGAGCCAACGTGTGTCCAATGTCCACGACTCTGGACCCACACACACCAAAAAAAAAAACTGCTAAAATTTGACCATGTGCCACAATCTGCGGCTGGGATGATGTTTATTTTGGCGAACCAAACCTGGCCCAAAGCTAAACCCCGACCCTCATTGCCAATTGCTTGTTGCCAAGCCACTTGTTGGTGGCCGTCTCTTGCTTTTTGTCAATGTCTGATTGATATCCGCCGACAAGACTAAGAAAACGTCCCAAAAGTTGGCGAAACATGAAGCTGACAGTAATGTTCCACCCGCACATGACGCTGTTTTCGTGACAACGCGAATTCCCATGCGAAGGCAGTGAAGTTTTCAGTTGTATGCAGAGCAGAATTGGGCAACGATTATGGAGCACAGTTCTCCTTGCGAGCCCAAGGTGTGTGCAACAAGGTCGGACCACCAGCCGAATGGCTATCAGTCCAAATGACTCCACGATGATGATGATGATGAAGGCCGCAATATGGTCAGTACCAAAGCGAATAGCTCGACCCACAGCAGAGAACCTTCCGGAAAACGAAGAAGGCGGCGGGCCATGATCGCACGGCCCTGCTGCAGGGGGCGATGAAATTTCCTTTCAATTTTGCAAAAAAAATTACGACTGTTCAGATTTTCGCAAAAACTCCAACCAAAGTTGCAGACATTCAAGATCCACTTTCTGAGGTGAAATTCTAATTTTCTGATCTGACACCTCTTACGTGTTGGAATGTGAAAATCACATGTGTGAGAACATAAATTCGGGCCCACTATACACATTTTCAGCACCCACGTGCATAATTTCAGGAATGTGACAGACGCTTTTCTCAGCTGACCAACCCATGCATGTGCAATTCGATATTTTTATAAAACGGAAAAACAAAAACGTGTTTCGTGCGCGAATGTGCCACGCAACATTCGCTTTGCCTGTGCCGATTCGCTTTCTTTGGGTGCGTTCGCCATTTTTCCCAGACCATTGAAAATCGGGACAAACACCAGACGCATGAAGCATGTGTCCCGCCCAACCTTCCAACGGTCCGTTCGTTGGCCCGTCAATTTCCAAATTCCAACGTCAATTCACTCACTCGACACCGCACTGGAATGAGACCACAAATCGCAACCACTGTCTATGGACAACCGGAGGGTCAGAGTCGGTTGTCGAGGAATTGGATTATGGATTCTTCTTCTGAGGGTCCAGAAGCCCTGCTTTATTGCTCTGTAGGTACCTACTGCCTTTGCGTGCCAACCAAATTCCAGACGGATATTCCCTTCCTCTCAACAAGTTATCCTGTATCGGGTATCCTGGCCCATGGCAAACAATTGCGCAGGTTTGAAACATGCCACTTCAAAGTGCGCGCTGGTCGCACAGTGGGCCGAACTCCGAATTATTGTCATGAAACATCTCAACATCTGGCTGCACCTTTTATTGCTCCACACACGAGGCTTACATTGTAAAAATTGTCAAAAGCTGAGCGAAGTGACTTATTGCTTCGCATTGTAAAACATTCCCGCTTCGGTCAAGACAACGTCAAGGTGTGTAAAATAACAGGTGAGCGAACTCCGGGATTTTCGTGGCACAAAAAGTGCATTGCGGTGTTGCGGCGTATCTAGGCGGAGTGCGCTACGAAAGACATGCGAGTGAATGGCGGACCGCGGTGCGATGCCCACAGAAAGTTAAATTTCTCCTGAACAAAGCGACGGTTTTTGATGCGGCTTGCTCTGGTGCAAAGCAGAAAAATGAGCGCTTCCACACATGTTTCATGATCCCAACCTTTCGTCGGGTAAAACTCTAAACCATTTGAGCAACAAAAGTGCTCAGATTTCGGTGTTATAAAATTCCGGGTTCCTGCCAGGCATTTTCAAAGATTGTGCAATTTTTTCCGTTACAACATGGTTACAACCAGCGGAAGAGTTGAAGAGGAAGCCTTCTAGTTTCCAAAAATACCAAAATCGTTGAATTTGAACACCATTTGGCAATTTCATGGCCTGGGAATCGCGGCCTCTTCCCCGCTCAAAAGCGAAACGATCTTCCGCTGGTTGTAACCATGATTGTAACGGAAAAAATTGCACAATCTTTGAAAATGTCTGGCTCTGGCAGGAACCCGGAATTTTATAACACCGAAATTTGAGCACTTTTGTTGCTCAAATGGTTTAGAGTTTTACCCGACGAAAGGTTGGGATCGTTACACATGTGCGGAAGCGCTCATTTTTCAGCTTTGCACCAGAGCAAGCGCATCAAAAAACGTCGCTTTGTTCAGGAGAAATTTAACTTTCTGTGGGCATCGCACCGCGGTCCGCCATTCACTCGCATGTCTTTCGTAGCGCACTCCGCCTTGACACGCCGCAATCCAGGGGTACACATTTCGGTCTCATTTCTGCTCCCATTTGACTCCATGTTGAATGGAGCGCAGTTCTTTCACTTCTTATTTTACATACCTTGACAACGTGGAAACTCCAAAAAAAACGGCAAGTTTTCTCTGACTTCCGTTCGCAGGGATCATATGCATAGCATTGAGAAACGTACAGGAATCGTGATTGAGGGTTTTTAAAGGCTGCGAAAAAATGGGGTCAGCCAAAAGTATCGGGCAACCCCGGGTCAGTGATTTTGCTGTTGATACCTCCACAATATCATGCATGCTTGGAAAGCAGGATCTCTTTCCAGTTGCAGCTTGATATTTGCAGAAACAAGCAGCGACTTGGACTTTCATTGCGCTGCAGAGTCACAGGCGGCGCAACCCAATCGAAAAAGAAAAAGATTACAGGAAGAAAAGAAAAGCTGCAAAATTGCAAGTGTCTCAATTCAGGGGTTATCACGTGACTTTTTCCGACTTGTATGCATCATCCTCGAGCACTTTTCGCACCGAAATTTATTCTGTTGCAAAAATCGACACGACCTGTCTCAATTCGGAAGCCAGTGAGTTTTGTTGGCCGGAAAACCGAATTGGTGAAACATCGAACAGGCCGGATGGCAACGGTTTCTCTCATGTCAAACCTGGCACGTTGGCGAATTGCGGTGGACTCTGCACACTATGATAAAAAGCATTTTGTAAAAATAACAACGATGTGTTTTGCGATTTTGGAACAATCTCACGCGGTACTCTTCTTCTCGTGAAAGAAAGCGACCGCTTTGCAGATTGCAATGGTCCGCACGCCCAATCATCGGTCAACCTCTTGGAGCCGCGTTTCTCCCCTTTTAAATTGCGCGCAGCGCCTCTTGCGGCGTTTCAGCTCCGCTACAGTTGCTGAGTTTCTTCACTTTTTAAGATTTAAGGCTATGATGCAATTGGGAAAAACTTCAAGAGTTTCTGAAATCTGACTTCTGTGCGACGAGTTTTTCGACGGCAGCATGCCAATTTTTTTTTAAACTGTGTTAAGTTATTGAGCTGAATGAAGCAAAAGACATCAAAACATGTCATTCATCGGGCAACAGATTGAAAATAAATAAATTCACGGAAGGGTTTCAAATGCACTCCTGAGCAGAAAAATTGCGATACCGGCTCTGTCTCTACGCGCGCAGTGTTTTTCCAAACATATTTCCGTTGACAGGCAATAAAAAATCATTGATATACATCCGTAATAACCCATGGGATTTTTTACTGTCCATGCAGCGTCTGTCTGACTGTGTTCAGTGTTCCTGTCTGCATGTCTGAGCTCATGCCACTGGCAACATCGTCACTCGAGTTAACGATTTCGCGAAAACGCAAGGCAACATTTTCGCATGCAGCCTTAGAAATTAAAATGTATAATAGGGAGGCATGATGTGGCTGGATCATGGATCGGCGCGTTCGGAGCAGACAGACAATAAAACAATGCAATTTTTATTGTTTCTCGACAACACATGCGTGTTTCATGTTTTCTCCCATCAGCCTAATGTTTCCTCACGCTATAACTGCGAAACCTTGGCAAATCACTGCAGGGTGTACCTTCGAAGTGGACTTGTTGTTGCATTGCGCCTTCAGGTGCATGTTTTGGTGTCCGGTCCGAAGAGCAGACTTTTGACTCTTGAGAACAAGTTGACGAAGGCCTTGTTTTCCCGGGGCTTTCCTTGACAGGTTGTGGACATTTCTCGGACATCAGCAGGACATTTCTCGACACAGATCAAGCCGAAATTGGTTGTCGGAATTTTCTCCATCGCCCATGATGCAAATGTTTTCCCCAAGGGGGATCGAATGTTTCCCATCATTGCCTCCGAAATATATTGCCTTTCTTCTTTCAACTCTCATGCAGGTTTAGTCATTAAGCGCTAGGTAGTTTGTAACCGAAGAAAGTGCGAAAGTGCAGTCACTTCCACGATTTTGCGAAAATAAAGCTTTCATGTCTGCCCATGGAAGTTTTTGCAGAAATCTCAAAATCAGCAATCGCCATTTTTACACGTGATGGGTCGTGTAATTCCGTCGCCACTGAGGAGTTTCGTTGTCGGTGCCGTCGGGCAGCTGCACAGCTTTCTCATTTGGATTTTTCCAACAGAGTCGCAGGTCGTTTTCCAGATGGAACACGAATAGCGGTGTGTACAGAAATCAAAATGTCTCTGCACAACCAAACGGATTCCCCAACAATCATCGGGAACGATGGGAGGACTTTGACAGTATCCACTGAATTCGTCGAATGGCCGCGTTTCCCATTACCACTCGCACTCAGCCCCAACCAAACAGTCAATTTAGTGAAGATCTATGCTGCTGCTGAGAAAATTTCATTTCTATTTCTCTGCACAGCGCTACCTGTTTCCTTTTCCGTTGTTGCAAGGACGGATGCATCTGCTAAATTGATTCATGTGAATGCGTCGAATCGTGTGAGCGACAATGGTGTCAATGGTGCGCATGGACGCAGCGATAGGCATTTTTCCGGACGCCCTGTGCCGCACTTGCAACTATGAAAAGGTGCCTCTCTCGTCCCATGTTATGACTGCCATGTTTTTATGGCCTCTGCTTATTTCAGGATACATGGCAGTGGAGGCAGGCAGCCTCGTAAACTGGCTGAACAGTTTCAATTTTGCAAATCAGCATCCGCCGATTTTTATGCTGTTTATTGACGAGCCTGCCTTTTTTCAGGCGTGCATTTTAGGGCCTCTGCTCAACGCGGT
>JASGXE010013511.1:0-17711 GCA_030068105.1 Sinentomon sp. SZTP_YWyxl
TCAGTCATAAAATTCAATTGATTCGATTCGTGCAAGAATGGAAAAGAAAATCACCAATTAGGCAAACTGAATTTTACGTTAACTACCTATGGGTCTGCACTCTACCTATATGCCAAAATTTAAACATAATTGCAAGCCACCTAGGTGTCTACTATTTTTCTCTTTTTCCACCTGCCCCGATCCTACTCACAAAAAAGCTTCGTAATTAAGCGAGAGGTTGACTGCATTGAAAAATGAATGGGCTTTCTTCCAGTCAAACAAGGTCCACCTGCAAGCAACTCCACCGATGATGCATCAGAGCGAACATGGGAGTTCTCGCGCCGCAGCGGTAAGTAGATCCTCCCAGTCCAACTCGTCAGCATAATCAACAGAGCTACCTGCTTGCGATCTGAGTGTTAATCACAGTTGAGATGTTCACTGCAGCCTAAGAAACAAACGAGCACATTTTTATGGGTGAGGAGGGGATTTCTGACAGGTGATACAAAACTCACGATAGGTAGCCTGGACCTAGTGCGTACCACGATGCAAAAAAAAAGGCCACAAAAATGGGCCGCTGCCTTCATTTATTTTCGTAGGTGCCATGAGTAACGAGGAAGGCAGGAACCTCTTTAATCAAAAAAGTCGGTTCGAAAAGATAAATTAAAAAAAATTGCAAAAATACATAAAAAAGACAGGTGATGAAATGGACATAAAAAACCTTGGGGCTCAAAAACAAAAAAAGAATAAATAAAATAAAAATAGGCCTACATCAAAGTAAAAGTCCAGGGAAACAATCATAGCAGAAAACTACCTTCATCCCCATCTGTTCGAAGATCGATCATGAGCATGGTGTTGACCTTACAAGTAGCTGCCTGACATGATCACGAAAAGTGGGACCCTTCATTCTAAGGCAGTCTGGAGTAAGATTTAGACTATTCCATAGGAAAATAGAGCCAACAAAGAAACTATGTCTGTCCAGGTTACCGAATGTGCAAGGGATTTTTAGTGAAGGATTTTTACATTTTCTTGTGGAGCCGGTGTTTAGACTTGGACGCAAACACGTTTCTGCCCACCCACTTCTGTCAAGGATGCAATTTCTGAGAATCTCAAGAGCATGCAACTTCCTCCTGAGCTCAACGGATTCCCAACCCAACTCCCGAAGAAGTCCACTCACACTTACAACTGGGTAATGACCAATGATTCCGCACACAAACCTCGCCGCTCTTCTCTGCACAGCCTCTACTTTCTCATTTTGACATGAAAGATGAGGATTCATCGAGCGCGCATTTTTAATTGCAGTCGCAAAGAGCTCAAAATGATATCACTTTTCCGGTGATAAATATCACTGGCTTGTCTAAAAATAGACCGCAGGCTAAAAATAGCCATGGCCCGATTTCATGACCATATATGGTAACAAAACGCAGCTGGGAAGAGGGAGTGTGCGTACTGCTGGCGAATGCCGCTGGTGCTTCCGTGACTCCCTGCGCTAGCTAACCGAGCATATGCCGGACAGCGCTCTCGCCGTGTGACTGACACAAGGCGAACCATTCCCCCATTGTAGTGCATCGGAAAGGGGAAGTGAGGCGTAGGTACTTACCAACTCATCATCGTATCACTGCGATCATTATTTCATGATTTACCTACCTATTTCTTTTTCTTCTATCTAATTTCATGTTGACTTTGTTTCTTCGTTTCAACATTTCCCTACCTTCTTCCTTTTCTTTCACCTTTTGTCTCACTTTTATTCTCTTTTTTTGTATGTTTTCATTTGAGATTGTGAATGGGTATGTTGTGGTGTGTGTGTGTGTGTGCTGTGCTGGTTAATGCTGCATCCCAGCAAACAATACAAGTACCAATTAAGTACTGAAGAAGATTTATTTGGTACCTTGAGTACCTTAGAAATGAACCTGCACAGTTTCTCTCTAGTACCTGACTCGGAGTACTGCAGAGGTACCGAATCGGTATCGATGGCCCGCCTCAGTACCTGTTTTGCGGGAGAAACATTCAGAAGTTATGGAAACCAATTCTGGAGATTTGGAGGATTTGAGATGGGAAGAAGGAAACAGTTGAGCCTAGAGATGGCTTCAAGCAGTGCAAAGTTTTTGCGTTGCCATTTTAAGTCCGCCGAGGCTCGCCTCTCAAGTGAACTTTGCCAGTGCTATAGTACTCATTGAGTACCAATACAGTACCCATTGGCGGTGCCCAGACAGTACCTACGATTAAAAATACTTCAATAGATGGCAGCACATGCTTAAACATCGATGATACGCTGGCTTTGTGAAAACTTTGGCGTAAATGATAAATTGAGCAATTGGAACCTGATCAATTTTCTGCGATTTGAACCGATGACTGTGTTTTTGGCATCTGGAGCCTGCTGGCAATGTCTCTTTATTCGTTGTTTCTTGGTGAAAAAACGAATGAAGCCATGCAATGTGTTCTGGAGTGCCCGCTATGGCTAAACTTGCGCCACAACAGTTCTATGTGGGAGACTTAAAGAACAAATGGAAGCTTGTTTAGATCTTCCAATCCACTTTGGGTTTCTGATTGGAACTCAACATCGGCCCCTCGATTGCAGAGCATGACTGCCAAATTGTCCGATGAGCAAAAATGGGAAGTTTGTTGCCAGAATTGGGATTCTGCGGCCAAAATATTCAAATTTTCAAACGGCTCTGAAAATGTCTATTATTGTTGATTATTTTCATTTTATTTGATCGCTGAATTATTGGATTTGGAATGGGGCTGCAATAGCCTATTTCAGTTCTCTGGTACTGAACAGTACCACCCAGGTACCCCACTAGACCCTGTTCAGTACTTCTAGGTGTGACAAAAAACCGCACCTAGTACTGACCACGTACCCAAAAGGTACGCGATTGGTACGTTTGCAGTACCTTTAACCAAGGTACTAAAATGGTACTTTGCAGGAAAATTGTTTGCTGGGATGCTTGATGCTGATGGTATGGGAGGCCTTGTTTGGTCGCGTGTGTATGACTGCTGTGTGTCTGTTATTGAATGCTATATGACTAGGCCCCGTCCACATTCCGATGATATGTTTTTCCATACTCCTATACCTACCCTCCTCCCCCTCCTTCCTTTACCCTTGCCTAACCTTTCGAATTATGCAGCCGACGGTCGCGTGTCCTCCCCTTCCCTCCCTTCCCCTTCCCAGGTATATGATGACATTTGCTGTCATATGTGAGAACTTTGCAGATCTCCATTGACGATTGCCTCGTGGCATCATAACCTGCGTAATGCAGCGTCTGATACCTACCTACCTATATAAAACCCAGTTACGTGTTGTCCAAGTCGAATGACCAAAACTGCGCATGCAAAACAAAAGATTGTCATGCCACATTGACACATGCAAAACAGTCGCAACACAAAAACTGCGATTCCAGAAAACAGTCCTAAAGTGCGTTCATTTTCAGAATGGTCCGCGCCAAAACTTGCAGCAAAACGAAGGTGGGAGCGGGGGCATGACAGACGTGTCCAAATTGTCGAACATTCTTTGCCTGAATATCCGAGCTTTATCGTTTAAGCGCGATTTTCGAACCGAAATTTCGGTCAGCGCCGCTGGCTCAGTGGCACGGCATTGGGCCTCAGAGCCGAAGATCGTGGGTTCGAGTCTCCCCATCGGCAAAATTTTTTCATTTTCGTTTGGCACATGTTTGCTTGGACAAAACATATCACAGATGGAAAAGCAACCCAAACATGATTTTAAAATTTTCCAGACATGAATTCGTGTGCCTGGTTTCCAGTTGATGGCAACAACAGCAGATGTGGCCTCACGCCATTGCAGGTCGTTGCCAATTGCCACGGGATGGCCAGCGAAGTTTCGGTTCAGCGCTGCACACCAGAAAAGTGCACATTTTTAAAGCAGGAGCGGAACCACAATTGTGGTTTGCTTAAGCAAACCAGACAGATCGTATGGTCACAGAAAATTGAAAAAACTCCGAAAAGTAGAATAAGCAAAAGATTTAAGAAGTGAAAACGGACAGAGTTTCGAAAATTGAGGCCACCAGCTCAAAATCTGCGATTACCGATTTTTGCTAAAATTTGCACATCCCTGACTGCAAAAAGGGCGCGGACCATTCTGAAAATTTACAGACTTCAGGCCAGTGCGGAACCACGCCTGCACCAAATGTTTGGCATGCCAGATCACCATGAAAACCTCTTGAAACTGCGAGTTGAATCCAACACGCCACTTGAAATCGCTTCCACGCAACGCGAGAAACGAAGCACATGCAACCTGCACAGACGGACGAACAGGAACGCTCGTCAGCTGCGCTGCAGCGAATCTTTCTTCTGCGCAAAAAAGGTTCGGCGGACGTTGGGCTGCAAGCAGCTGATTGATGCGCCAATGCGACAGAAATCGCCTGGTCAAAGACGCGCAATTGCACCCGACAGAAGACAAGTCGCAGGGCGAAAAGAAGCCCTGGGGAAGACCCCGAAAACCTTACACAAGTTTGAAGTTTTTTCAGTTTTTGGATTTTTTGACAGAAAACGGAAATGCAAATTGGAACTGCTGTGATCCCAACCGGGTCTGTGACTCATGCCCAGACCAAAGCCGGGAACCTGCCCGGAGTCGGCGGCCCATGTTGGTGGCCCCCCTCTGCGTGGTCAGTGCAAACCTTTTTCACGCAGCTGGGAAGAGGGAGTGTGCGTACTGCTGGCGAACGCCGCTGGTGCTTCCGTGACTCCCTGCGCTAGTTAACCGAGCAACCGGCAGTTGTCGGACAGCGCTATCGCCGCGCGACTGACGCAAGGCGAACCCATTCCCCCGATGTAGTTTGGAACCTTGGTCTCATGTTGTTGGCTTTGTTTCTTCATTTCGTCATTTCCCAACCCCAGGCAGCACAGCAACGTCGGCAAGCGGTCCGCCAACCGTCGGCAACGATTTCGGGAACTTGGACGTTGGGCCGACGTCGTGCCGACGTTGGCAAAATGAATGGAAATTTTGACCTGATAAATTTTTTTCTTTCAATGGCACATTTTTGCGCTCATGATTAACCTTTCGTGTTGCTTTGAGGAGAGTGGAGAGAAAAATCCGATTTCCACGCCATAAAGCCAGACCAAAAAATTTTGCACGTTTCCCGATCATTTGCCGATGGGAAAAATTGGGTCGTAGGAAGTGGTCCTACTGCTACCTGGTCCTACCATAACCTGGTCCTACTCATTTTTAGTCCTACCGTAACCTGGTCCTACCGTAACCAAGTCCTACCGTAACCAAGTCCTACCGTAATCTGGTCCAACCGTAATCTGGTCCTACCGTAATCTGGTCCAACCGTAATCTGGTCCTACAGTAACCTGATCCTACCGTAATCTGGTCCTACCGTAACCAAGTCCTACCGTAATCTGAACCTACCGTGATCTGGTCCTACCGTAATCTGGTCCTACCGTAACCTGGTCCTACCGTAACCAAGTCCTACCGTAATTTGGACCTACCGTGATCTGGTCCCACCGGAACCTGGTTCTACCGTAACCTGGACCTACTGTAACCAGGTCCTACCGTAATTTGGACCAACTGTAATCTGGACCTACCGTAATCTGGTCCTACCGTAATCTGGTCCTACCGTAATCTGGTCCTACCGTAACCTGGACCTACCTTAACCTGGACCAACCGTAATCTGGACCTACCGTAATCTGGTCCTACCGTAACCTGGTCCTACCGTAACTAGGTTCTACAGCAATTTGGTCCTACAGTAATCTGGTCCTACCGTAACCTGGTCCTACCGTGATCTGGTCCTACCGTAACTGAGTCCTACTGAGATCTGGTCCGAAATGCAGGCACAGTTTCGCAGTGGCAGTTGTGGTGTTTTGATACTGGTACTCTATGTTGCCCCGCTGCAAATGAATAAGGAAAGACATTCCACTCCACCATCGATGAGTGAGGCGAAAGGCCATTGGCCCGCCTCAGAGACCCCAGTCTATCCCCCCCCCACTCCACCATCGGCAAGAGAGGCGAGGAGGATGCGAATTGAGGAGAAAGAGCAGCGACATCTCGTGAATGGCGTTGTGGTGTGGTGTCTGTGAAAATGCAAATGATGCCAGGGGTTCGCAACTGTGCAAAAAAAAATGCGGAATTGGTCTTTTGCGTCATGCAAACAAAACGGGGTTTCCTTGACTTTGCTGCGCTGTCTTCGACACTGTCCGGTGATGGTCGGCACTGTCCTGACCTTTCGGTTGTATTGCATCGGGGAAATTTCACCATTGACCGGGTTCTTTGTTTTTATGGAACTTTTTGCTGAGTTTGGCCAGTGCCTCGACAAAGCCATCACACGGAAACGTCAACAAAAAAGAAGACGGGAGGAAAGAGGAAAAGACAATGCGAGCGAACGCGCGGTGTTCACGTGTCTTACAGTCCCGAACTTTCACTGGCAAAATTCTGAAAAAATGAATGGTTCGGGCTTCCTCTCCAACTCTTCCGCAGGTCGAAACCATGTTACAACAGAAAACCGCGCAATCCTTGAAAATATGAGGCAGGAACCCGGAATTTTATCACATCTCAACTTGGACACTTTTCTTCTTCAAGATATTTTTCAGGATTTTCCCAGCGAAAAGTTCGGGATTGTCACAAAATCGCACATTGTTCAGCTTTCTGATGTGCACAGTTCCATCAAAATCCGTCATCTGGTTCCACAGATTATCAAGTTTCTTTGGGCTGGCCTGCTGGCCACCGCGATCCGCCGTTCACACCCATTGTCTATTCCTCTTTTCTTCTGTCTTCTGTTTCAAAAATTATTGACGTCACACGGTTTCGTGCGACGGCTTTATCGACAGAAGACACTGGTTTGGCTCACTGAAACCAATTTTTGAGTCAAAACTTCCACAGCCATCTGACTCACCGTGATGAGCGAGCAAATTTCCAGTTGCATTTTTTTTATTTCCTTGGGAAAGGGTTCCTTGTAAACAGTCGTCTTTGGACACTGACCGAAAATATCTCGTGGAAGAACAGAATATCTGAATCAACTCAATCTCGTCTATTGTGAAAGTCACTCTTGATTTTGACAATGTTTTTGACCTTCGATGCTGATCTTGACAATTTTAATTTCTGAACAACTGCGTGTTTCGTTCCGAGTTTCGTTCCACGAAAAGAATGTTCATTTTTTCAAATGTGTTTCCCGTCTCAGTTTCGCCTGATGAAATTTCTCTCATGTTTTTGGAAAATGTCTCAACATGTCATTTGAATACCCAAAATTCGTCAAAGGCCCCAACTTGGGGACTCCATCCCCCAAACCTGCAATACCTCTGCCCCCAGGTACCAAGCTAGGAGGGGCTCCATTCCCGGACTCCTCTAAACTGGGTGGCTGCGCCACAAAACCCCCGAAGTGTTGGCTGCACCCCGTTCAACTGTTCCTATTTTAGCCCCCGAAACCACACAAAGTGCCACACTCTCGGCACTTTTTTGGCACCTTCACTTTCCTCCCCAATGGGAGCTCCGTAGGTAGCTTCTGTCCTCATCGCAGAATTTGTGCAACCTCCTTACGCGCTTTGCGTAACCCTATAATTTCCGCTTCTTTACCTGCTCTTTTTCTGTTGATTGGGTAACAACGAACTTGCTTCTATGTTTGATTCGGTAACAACGAACTTGCTTCGATGTTTGATTGGGTAACAACGAATTTGCTTCTTGCTTCGGAAAACAAAATATGGTTCGTGCCGCGTTCTCTCTTCATAAAATAGTCAAATGGTGGTCAAACGCAATGATTTTTGTGTTTTTAGAAAGCTGAAAACTTCCTCTATACAACTCTTCCACAGGTCAAAGCCTTGTTTCAACGGAATAAATCGCACAAACGTTGAATGTGTGATGGACCCGAAATTTTGTCATATCTTTATTTCTGCACTTTCCCAAAACATGCAATTTCTGGATTTTAGCCCCCGTAAAGTTGGAAAGTTTTAGATCATTGCAAATATTTGAAATCGCTTATTCTTCAGCTTTGTAACACAAAACGTATCATCACCCGTCAATCCATCATCTGCGGTTCAAGAGATATTTAACGTTTTGTGGGTGGCTTTTTCTATTTTTGCATGCGCCACAGACAAGACTCCGTCGAGTCCGAACTCCTCGAGTCCGGACTCGTGTCTCCTCAATTCCCATAATCTCAATTCCCCTAAAATGGAGATTATGGCAATTATGCCAGAGAATGTTTTTTTATTTATGCCCAAGGTCATACCATTTTTAAGGGAATTGAGACGGCCAGCTCATATGGGAATTGAGGTGGACCTTTATCAGATAGGGGTGTACAACACTGGCACGTAGCAGAGTTCAGGACTCGGCGTTTTGGATTTACTGATCTCAGAAAATCTACATTTAGCTGCGAAATGTTTTTGTTCTAAAAATATGCACAATAATTGTTCCCAATGTTGAAAACAGAATACCGTATTGGCTGCCTTTGGATACTGAGTATAGGTACCTACCTATTGTTTCACAACCAAAGGAAAGGCAGAATGCAACAAAAAGTAATGCAACATTTGCTGACAGTGATGAGCGGTCCGAAATACAAAAAAGGCGTCTGCTCCGCATAATTTTTTTTCCCAATCCACTTCCGCGGACCAGGAGCTCGCAACAGCCAATCACGTCGTCTCAAATTGTGACGTCATCAATTTTGCGATTTTTGCATTGCCACCGCTTTTTGCCATTTGGCGGGTTTGCCACCGCTTCGCAACTCTTTCTGGGGTGCAATAGGGTTAGGTTTGGTCAGGTTAGGTTAGGTTTGGTTTAGTTTGGTTTTGAAAATTGGATGTTGAAATTGGCTGGAATTCCCAACAGCCAATCAGAGACGCGCATGCGGAAGTGGATTGGGAAAAAAAATGTGCGTCTGCTCCACACTTTTCATTCGAGCTTTTGAATGTGCCGGAGCGGCAGGGTGCACGAAAAATCGGTGATTTTCAGCAGGCAATCGTCAGAGGCATGCAATTGATCAATGCGCTCTCGGCAAATATAGCTTCTGCTGTTTTCATAAAATTGGCATTTGTCCTCATTGCAAGTGTGTATAAAATTCACCATCACACTATCCTGCTAGATGCAAGACGATGGTAAACTAAACACTGCAAAAACAAACAATGAATGAAAATCAAGCCATCCTGCTCAACCATGCTATCCTGATGCTGAAAATGGACTCGACACGTTCATCAGACATAAGGGGAATGAAAACGTGAAATTGAATGCATTTTCCACTTGCTCGCTTGTTGAAATTCAATCTTTGGAGAGCAAACTGTTTTGCATAAAGAAGCCTCTCTCATTCTCCTTAAAAAGCACTTTCCCCATTGCTACAGTTTCCGGTCTCGGCGGAAAATAGAAAAAATATTCCAGTTATCGTGAATTTACCGCGATAACAAACCGCAAGATCGTTTTTCACACTCCTGCCATGCATATGCGCATAAGAAATTTCAAATTCCTAACGGGTTTGACGATGCTGATAAATCGTCTCAATTCCCAGCACTGGATTGTGGGAATTGAGCCGATGGATGACTCATATTTTTATGGGAATTGAGTTTGGGGAATTGAGTTTATGGGAATTGTGGGTGAACCGTCCGGACTCGAGCTTTTTGGATTTCTGAAAACTGTCTCCGCTGAATCGCAACTCGAGTTCCGACTCCGTTTTCAAAGGGGAATCAGCTCGAGTTCGGACGTGCGGACTCCAAATCCTTTGCAAAAAGCCTGTCAATTCACTGGCAGTGAAACAATTTTCTTGGCAAGCGAAAATAGCCGTTAACGTTAAGTAAGCGTCTCTCCTTGGAGGAGACGCTTTTCCGGCCACCGAAAATTGTAGCATGTGATTTTGACGGACAAGGGCTTTTCGAAGAAAAAAGCCCCCATGTTGAGAGCGATATTTTGTTTTCGGCTCTAGCTCCGTTATTGATCTCCGGAATGATCACAACTCGAAGGTTTGGCATGCATGGCACTGATTTAGACCTCATTTTTACTCGCAAAATTAAAAAGTTAGGCTTGAAAAATTGGTAATCGCACGAATATGCGGCCCACCGGATTTGGTGCGCACATAAACATTACAACAAAATCTAACTCAACCTATTCTAACCTAACCTAACCCTTTGATGGTGGGCTAGGTTGGGTTAGATTAGGTTAGGATAGATTATATTCGGCCGTTCATGGACCCACCAAATCTGGTGGGCCGCACACCGAAAAATGAAACATTCGATTGTTTCCTTTTTTGAACATTTTTATTCACCGCAGTATTTGGCAACTGAACCCTTTTTTCTTCAAGATTTTTTTTCAGGATTTTTCCAGCGAAAAGTTCGGGATTGTCATAAAATCGCACATTGTTCAGCTTTCTGATGTGTAAAGTTCCATCAAAATCCGTCATTTGGTTCCACAGATTATCAAGTTTCTTTGGGCTGGCGGCCTGCTGGCCAGCCTGGCTTGCTCACCGAAACCAATTTTGAGTCAAAACTTCCACAGCCATCTGACACCCTGATGAGCAAAATTTCCAGTAACATTTTTTTATTTCCTTGGGAAAGGGTTCCTTGTAAACAGTCGTCTTTGGACACTGACCGAAAATATCTCGTGGAAGAACAGAATATCTGAATCAACTCAATCTCGTCTATTGTGAAAGTCACTCTTGATTTTGACAATGTTTTTGACCTTCGATGCTGATCTTGACAATTTTATTTTCTGAACAACTGCGTGTTTCGTTCCACGAGTTTCGTTCCGAGTTTCGTTCCACGAAAAGAATGTTCATTTTTTCAAATGTGTTTCCCGTCTCAGTTTCGCCTGATGAAATTTCTCTCATGTTTTTGGAAAATGTCTCAAGATGTCATTTGGATACCCAAATTCGTCAAAGGCCCCAACTTGGGGACTCCATCCCCCAACCTGCAATACCTCTGCTCCCAGGTACCAAGCTAGGAGGGGCTCCATTCCCGGACTCCTCTAAAATGGGGGCTGCGCCACAAAACTCCCGAAGTGTTGGCTGCACCCCGTCAACATTCCTATTTTAGCCCCCGAAACCACACAAAGTGCCACACTCTCGGCACTTTGTTTGGTTTTCATTCCTCAATAGGAATAGTTGACGGGGTGCAGCCAACACTTCGGGGAGTTTTGTGGCGCAGCCACCCAGTTTAGAGGAGTCCGGGAATGGAGCCCCTCCTAGCTTGGTACCTGGGGGCAGAGGTATTGCAGGTTTGGGGGATGGAGTCCCCAAGTTGGGGCCTTTGACGAATTTTGGGTATCCAAATGACATCTTGAGACATTCTTCCAAAAACACGAGAGAAATTTCATCAGGCGAAACTGAGACGGGAAACACATTTGAAAAAATGAACATTCTTTTCTGGAAACTGGAACGAAACTCGGAACGAAACTCGTGGAACGAAACACGCAGTTGTTCAGAAATTAAAATTGTCAAGATCAGCATCGAAGGTGAAAAACATTGTCCAAATCAAGAGTGACTTTCACAATACATAGACGAGATTGAGTTGATTTTCAGATATTCTGTTCTTCCACGAGATATTTTCGGTCAGTGTCCAAAGACGACTGTTTACAAGGAACCCTTTCCCAAGGAAATATAAAAAAAATGTTACTGGAAATTGCTCATCAGGGTGAGTCAGATGGCTGTGGAAGTTTGACTCAAAAATTGGTTTCGGTGAGCCAAGCCAGGCTGGCCAGCAGGCCAGCCCAAAGAAACTTGATAATAATTGTGGAACCAATGACGGATTTTGATGGAACTTTACACATCAGAAAGCTGAACAATGTGCGATTTTATGACAATCCCGAACTTTTCGCTGGAAAAATCCTGAAAAAAAAATCTTGAAGAAGAAAAGGGTCCAAGTTGAGATGTGATAAAAATTCCGGGTTCCTGCCTCATATTGTCAAGGATTGCGCGGTTTTCTGTTGTAACATGGTTTCGACCTGCGGAAGAGTTGGGAGGAGGAAGCCCGAACCTTTCATTTTTCAGAATTTTGCCAGTGAAAAGTTCGGGACTGTAAGACACGTGAACACCGCGACCCGCCGTTCGCTCGCATTGTCTTTTCCTCTTTCCTCCCGTCATCTTTTTTGTTGACGTTTCCGTGCGATGGCTTTATCGAGACACTGGCCAAACTCAGCAAAAATTTCCATAAAAACAAAGCACCGGGTCAATGGAGAAATTTCCCCCGATGCAGAACAACCGAAAGGTCAGGACAGTGCCGACCAAAACCGGGCAGTGTCGAAGACAGTGCAGCAAAGTCAAGGAAACCCCGTTTTGTTTGCGTGACGCAAAAGACCAATTCCGCAATTTATTTTGCACAGTTGCGAACCCCTGGCATCATTTGCATTTTCACAGACACCACACCACAACGCCATTCACGAGATGTCGCTGCTCTTTCTCCTCAATTCCCATCCTCCTCGCCTCTCTTGCCGATGGTGGAGTGGAAAGGTCTTTCCTTATTCATTTGCAGCGGGGCAACATTGAGGACCAGTATCAAAACACCACAAGTGCCACTGCGAAACTGTACCCGAATTTCGGACTAGATCACAGTAGGACTTGGTTACGGTAGGACCACGTTACGGTAGGACCAGGTTACGGTTGGACCAGATTACTGTCGAACCAGATTACGGTAGGATCTAGTTACGGTAGGACCAGGTTACGGTCGGACCAGATTACGGTAGGTCCAGGTTTCGGTAGGTCCAGGTTACGGTAGGTCCAGGTTACGGTAGGACCAGATTACGGTAGGACCAGATTACGGTAGGACCAGATTACGGTTGGTCCAGATTACAGTAGGTCCAAATTGCGGTAGGACCTGGTTCCAGTAGGTCCAGATTTCGGTAGAACCAGGTAACGGTAGGACCAGATCACGGAAGGTCCAAATTACGGTAGGACTTGGTTACGGTAGGACCAGGTTACGGTAGGACCAGATTACGGTAGGACCAGATCACGGTAGGTTCAGATTACGGTAGGACTTGGTAACGGTAGGACCAGATTACGATAGGACCAGGTTACTGTAGGACCAGATTACGGTAGGGCCAGATTACGGTAGGACCAGATTACGGTTGGACCAGATTACGGTAGGACCTGGTTAAGGTAGGACCTGGTTACGATAGGTCCAGGTTACGGTAGGACTAAAAATGAGTAGGACCAGGTTACGGTAGGACCAGGTAGCAGTAGGACCACTTCCTACGACCCGTCATGAACAGCCCTCAGCAGAACATGTCAGATGCGGAAATGGGCCCATTCATAAAAGAGAGAGCGCCATTGCTTTTGTGCCACGTGATTCGATTCATTCATGAGCCTTGCATAGCCGTTCGGACATCCTTGCTTTGCCTCACACCGGCCAGCCGCACCTATTGGCACGTCATCGGTTTGATTTTATCATGTCTCAGTGCAAGTCCCATATTTCACCGGATTCTCCTCACAGTCCCAATTGCAATGCGAAGATAGTTTTCTTTGCTTGATTTCAGTCGTTTTGTTTTATAAGGGGGGGGGGGGCAAAATCGGCCACTAATTAATGTTGAGGCCGCATGCTTTGAAAGCATTCCGTCATCATAGGAAGTTTACACGCTAAAGGCGGCGCAAGACGCTGCGTTGCTGCAATCGCACAGTCTAACCTGATTCATTTGGTGCGGCTCGCTCTTTTTCCGCTAGCTTTGCCGCAACATCCAATGACAGCAAACCAACCCGTGTTTCGAGCAGCAGCAGAAGCTCTCGAGCAACAAGTAGCAAACACATGAATGCGCCTGGGCAGAAGTGGGGTTGTGGCGAGGTGGCGTGTCCCGTGTCCCATCCTCCCAACAGTGCTTCCAACAAAAAGACGTTTCATGAAATGAGTGTTCCATCAATGTTGAGCAGCAGTACACATTGTTGGGCTGCATGATGCATTTTTGCCGCATCACTGTTGCCGCGTTGTCATCATTGTTGCGTCGCATTGTTGAAACAATGGTGCAACAATAGAGGTGCCGCATCATTGTTGAGCTGTTGCTCATTGTGGGGCGCCGCACTTTACCAGAGCGATGAAACTTTGGACAACTTTGGACTTTGGGAGGGAATGACCCAAAACCGATCACAAGCAGCAATCGCCCTCCCTGACAACCCACTCCAACTTCTGCTTTTTCTTGCTGGACCAGTCAGGCTTCTTGCTGGCTCTTTGCTGAGGAAGAAAGCATGCATCCAGTCCTTCGCACCAGCTCACCACCTGCCACCTCCAGCGATGAACCAAGGCATCACTACAACGGGAGGCAGGCCGTAAATCGGCGCTGGGAGGAATCTCAGCTGGAGTGCGGGGTGCATTGTTTCGGCTCTCGTCCGCATCATGTGACGGCGCTCTCACGGGACGCGGCAAAAATGAAGCGGCATGCGTTGTGTTGTGTTTCTGTCATTCTTTCTGTGTGGCATTGTGGAACCAACACTGGAACTCGCGAAATTTTTGTGGTGTCGTGGCTGGTCAAACGACAATGATGGAATCTAAAACTGGCTGCTGTGTGCCCTCTTTGCAAGCACGAAAAGAAGAACCAAGAAAGCTTGAAGATGCAGTGGCTCGCCAAAATCTCGGAAAGGGCGAAAATGGTGGAAAATGGATCCCGAGCGAGGAATCCAGTGTGTTGCGTCAATTTCAAGGCGACAAGTTTTGTGTTTCAACAACGATGCGGCAACTTCTGCATTCCTTCTTCCTTTCCCGAGTTTCCCAGTCACTTTCAAAAAACACTCCGAAGAAAAGACGCCCCAGAAACATTTTCTCTGTCTTGGGCGCCAATCACGGGGGGTTGGGGGTGCCCCCCAGAATTGGATAAGTGGAATTCTGAAGGGGATTCGATCCCTTTGCAGACCCCACAGAGGGCCCTGGCCTCCTCTAAAAAGCACCCTCTGTCTGGGGCCATCAGAACGCAGGGAATCAATCAAACTCCAGCTTTAAAAATAAAAAAAACGAAAAAAACAACAAACTTTGGAGAAAAGTGAGCACCAACGAGGGCCACACAGAGGGCCCTGGCCTCCTCAAAAAAGAACCCTCTGTCTGGGGCCATTGGTTGCAAATCAATCAAACTCCAGCTTTCAAAATAAAAACGTCATTTCCAAAAAAAAAAAAAAAAAAAAAAAAACGAAAAAACAACAAACTTTGGAGAAAAGTGAGCGCCAACGACCAGCAATGGTAGTAGCCGAATTAAGGGGTGATCCCTGAAAACCGGACAGCCTGACAGGACTGCCGGACAGGACCTCCGGACTGACCCAGACGGGTTAGGTTAGGTTAGATTAGGTTAGGATAGTCTATGCTAACCTAATCTAACCTAACCCGTCCGGGTCGGTCCGGCGTTCCGGCGGTCCTGTCCAGCAGTCCTGTCCGGCTGTCCGGTTTTCAGGACCACCGCCAAATTACTGACAAAAGGTGCGATTTGACGAGTCATTATTAGCCGGACCCACGATGATAACGCAACGCTCAAATTGAAAAAAAAGTGCAAACACCTGCAAGGGATCTGGTTCTTTTTTGGTCCAGAGTTCGTTTGATCCAATGTTCGTTTGGGCCAATGATCATGTGGTCCAATGCGTTCAGATTCCCGACATGTAGGTACCTACGTCCCAGAAAGAATCCAATCGAACCAACAATAACCAAACCGCGGATTTCAGAAAGTGTCTCCGACATGGACGCAAATCATATATCGAAAATTTTCCATATTGGCCGAATCGATCATTGGACCAAACGAACTCTGGAACAAATGAGCAGGTCGGCCTGAAAGGGAGCAACCTATTTCGTGATAGGTCAGAAGAATAGAAGCGTCATTATTTGTTTTTGCACCTGGGTACAACGCCTTTCTTCCAAATTGCCGTGTGGCACTTTTTCTTTCCATCCAAGCATGCATGTGTTATAAAAGCCCGTTGGCAGCATGAATTTCACCTGATGGCCCCATCTCGAGTAATTTGGCATAAATGCCTGCTAGGGCCCACTGACTCCGAGTTCAATAGCTTAATTTTCCACTAGGTAAACCCACGGTTTGTTCATCCCAACTTGGGCAGAACACCAATCTGGTTGAAAAAACCAATCATAAAAAAAAAATTCATTGCATGAATTAATTTTTTTTTTATTAAAAAAAAATTTTTTTTTGAAATTTTTTTTCGCTTTTCTATTTGAGTCTGCTTTCGTGATTTTCGGAAAATTGTCTCATGCGCACATCCACATCTCACATTTCCTGGAAATTTCAGGCTTTTGCTCAAGTTTTCTTGCGAATGGGCCTTACATTTGCAAAACTATCAGTGCACCCATCATTTTAAAGCTGATTTGGGTCCCAAAAACAAAAAGAAAGATCAATTTTGAGGCCAAAATGAACACTTGAGTTTCAAAATTTCTTCAGCTTCTGGGGGACCCCTTACCCGCTGCCAGGACCCTGCCCTTGGTGTCCCGCTGGGACTCCGTCCCAGACCCCGTTGCGCCTGTAGCGGGCAATTTTCAAATGGCATTCTCATTCTCCCTCGAAACAAAATCCTGGGTGCGTCCCTGATCAGTTCAAGGGGCTCTGCCACTGGACAAAAGTCAAGAACTGATCACGGGAACCAACCTCATTTCCACAAGAACCAAGCTGCTTCGCCCGAAGGTTCCCAAGTTGTCTGGGAGGCCAGAATTCAACACATTTTTTGCAAAAACACGCTGGTCCCTTTTAAAATGAGCCGCGCTTTTGTTCCGTGAGAGCGCCAACACCATGCTGCGGAAAAAACCTGCAACAGTGGATTTTGGTTGACGCCGATCTCAATGCAAACGGGCTCCGAACGATGTGCCTCTCTGTTGTAGTGATGCCTTGGATGAACTGGCAAATGTTTTTGCCTTTTGCCGAGATTTTGTTCAGCGGAGTCGAGTTTCATCTTTTTGTGGTGGCAGAAGATCCAATCTTCCGTAAAGAAGGAGCATGCCGTGGGCAAGCCTGCAGCCCTTTGCTGTTGGGAAGCGCCAAAATAGACATTTTGGCTCATTTTGGGCGCAAATTTGCCGCAATCCGCCTTGGGCCGAGAACAGGACATGGTCCTGCGGAAACGAGAAAACCGATTTTTCAAGGGTTTTCGGAAAGACGCCTGCAATGTCATCGTCGGGGTGTCGATTTGAATCCTCCATCGCGGAAGAAACAAAAGTGTCTGACTTCGCGAAAAAAGGATTTTGCTGCACCATTTCAGTTCACTTCTCCGAGACTTGAAATCGCATTTTCATCACGCACGTTGAAATCTGTTGCAGAATTATTTTCGCCTGTGGGTACTTTGAACAATTGAGCAACTCTCATCACGGACGTTCGCAAGATCCCAATTTTTCAAAGCTTTTTTTTCAGCCTGCAAGCATTCACAATTATTGTTCCCCAACAAATTTTCCAAAATTTTTGTTCCGTTCCATTTCTCCCGCAGTTGTCGATCGCCTGCCTGATGTCGCCCTCCGGCATTGTTGTTCCAGTGCCTCCTACAACACAGGCCGTTGCACGATTTGTGACGTCATAATGGTGGATGGTGGAAAACAGGAAAAGACAATGCGAGTATGGTGCGTCCGCGATTGCTGCCCAAGGAAACTTGACATTTCTCCCGAACCGATAACCGATTTTGATGAGACTTGTTTCTGGAAAGCTGAAAATCAGACCATTTCAATGGTGTATAACAATCCCAACTTTTCATGCTAAAGCCCCAGCAGAATTTGAGGGATAAACGTGTTAAGTTAAAAAGTGATCCAATTCCGGCTTCCTGCCACATATTTTCAATGATTGTGCGATTTTTTCCGTTGCAACATGGTTTCCACCAGCGAGAAAGTTGTTGAGGAAGCTTTCAGCTTTCCAAAAATACCAAAATATTGAA
>JASGXE010013512.1:0-12626 GCA_030068105.1 Sinentomon sp. SZTP_YWyxl
TTCTTACTGCACAGCGCCTTTCAATTGTCTTTTAACTTGCGACTTTGTCTTTCCGATGATTTTCAATTTGAAGGGAAATACCTGTCGATCGGTCCCAAATTCGTCAGACAAAAAAACATGTCAACACATCTTGCAACTATATTCCAAGTTCCGCCTTCGTCTGTAAAACATGTACTTCTTCACATGTAGGAACTTTTTTTTGCTTTCTGAACATCCGTTGAGCATTACTCTTTGGTCAGTTGCGAAAAATTTTGAAAACCCCCGAAAAATTTTGAAATCACCCTTTTGACGGGCAAAAAGAGGTTTTCATATATTGTAATATTCTCAGCCAATAAAAACGGCTCTGATGCCAAATTTTCAAGGTCTGCCGAGTTCTGGAATGGCAAATCATTTACGAATATGTCGAGTCAGTCAGTCAGTCAGGTTAGCTTATTTTCACACATTGACGAGCACCCATGCAAGAACAAAAGCTGAATCCAAAAGAAAAGATACAGGTTGGCACGATAAGGACGTTAGGTGAAAAGCTAAAAGGAATCGAGTTGAAAAGGTATCGGGAAGAAATAAAAAAGAGAAAGAAAAAGAAGAAAAGATCATTTTAATTACGCAAGGCTTTGTTCGAAGCACGCGACAAATGCGCGCTCACTTCTCCTGTTCTGCCATCTGTCTGTTGCAATGATGCTTGGATTTAAGATTGTATTAGATGTGCAGTCGTTTCGAGGGGAGAGAAGCGATAACGCCGCCTCGCATCCGCGTGACGTCAAGTCGCAATAGAGGAGCTGAGTTGCCGCTGCGCTCGCATCGGGAATGCGGCTTGCTGCATGATTTTGGTCTTGTAAAAACCAGGAATAGGGCTCCAAGGTGGAAAAGTTGACATTCCAGGAAGTTGACATTTCAGGGTTTGGAAAAAAGGTTCTCAATTTTTGCGAGATGCACCAGAATTGGGTACCGCTTCATATCCTCCGAATAAATCTTTGGCTTTTTATCGTTTTCTAACCCATCATATGGGACTCCACAGAGCATGCAATAAAAGAATCTGTGTGTCATTCTATGTGTTCAGTACCTCAGTTTGGGCCTTTCGTTAACATTCAATAGCCGTAACATGTTATTCAATCAATAGTCATAGCACACCGATTTGAGTCCTTGATATAAAGAAAACGGCAATTTTAGAAAATTTTATGGAAAAGGCAGAGCAGAAGAAAAGACTATCCATGGCATGTCTCCCTGTATAGTTTTTCAGATGTTCGGATTTTGTTTTTGGTTGACAGCCATGTCGACTACCTGCAGAAGGGCCAGCATACAACGAGATATATGATTTTATTCTATGTCGTTGCCCGCATCCCTGTGGAGAAAAGCAACCATATCCCTTCTTTTGGCCTTATTTTTCGAAAAATGTCCCGAAATACGAAAGGTTTCATTTGGCGATTCACCAATCTTTTCCATTGAAGATTTTCTGATTGGGCCACCCTGGTCGCTTCAATCTTTTGTTCCTGCTGGTTAGGGCAGTCATAAATCAGTCAAGGGCAATTTCTTAAAATTGCCATGAAAAAATCTAAAAAGAGATGAATGCAAAAAGGATTGTTCCTCAGAGTTGTTTCTGATCTCAGTGGAAGTGCACGGAATTTTGAGTGAAAAGTCACTGTTCACCGGTTACCATCATGCCAGGCGGTGCCGTTGCAGGGTGCAATAATTGTGATCGAAATGTCGATCGTGATAGTGTGCGTTTTCACAAATTTCCGAAACGACAGAAAACTGACTTTGGCAATGAGGTGCCGCAGAGCTGACACCAGCTTCAACCCATCTACAGTTTGTATTTGCTCCGTCCATCTTGGGCCTCGCGAACGCGATCCACAACACCCACGAAAAATCACCTGTGAACCGACGCCTCGTCGACCAGGCATTGCCAGTGGCAAATACAGTGTTCCTCAATTGGGGTACAAAACGAAAGCTAACGCAACGGCACTGCGAAGGTTTGCTGGGTACATTGCTATCAAGGTTCGCAAACAAGATCCTGAACTGGGCAGCAGAAACAACTTGCGAAAAATTGCCGGACCATTGCAAGCAGTTATGCCTGGTTGGAATGAGAAACTCGAGCAGACCAGCTTAACTGTGCCCAAAGCCCATTGGATGAAAACTGTTCGAAATTTCGAAGACATTTTTCAAAACCTTCGCACGGTGGTGGCATCAAACCTGGAAGGGACATTGTGCGCTCTTTGGAAATTCTACTGCAACATGCAGCTCCGTCAGTCAGCTTACAAGCCATCCACAACTATGCAATTTCCAGAACTAAAATTCGAATCAGAGAAATGAACTCCAGACTGCAATGCCTCCTACTTCGAAAGCGGATACACAACCAAAAGAGGCACTGGATGAAGTCCGCAAAAGCCGTCGGATTATAGAAAAAGTAAGTTGATAAAGCTGTTTTTGCAATTTGTTTCCACAAGTGACGGTATTTCCATGACTTTTTCACCTGATCAGGGTCAAAGTCGTCAGGGCCCTTTTTATCCAAGATTTTACGAGACCAAAATCATGCTGCAAGCCGCACTCCCGATGCGAGCGCAGCGGCAACTCAGCACCTCTATTGCGACTTGACGTCACGCGGATGCGAGGCGGCGTTATCGCTTCTCTCCCCTCGAAACGACTGCACATCTAATACAATCTTAAATCCAAGCATCATTGGTCTGTTGCCGTTTCTTTTCTTTTTCTATGCCAAGGAATTTCATGCAACTCATCAACTGCAACTGCAATTCAATTCAATTCAATTCAATTCAAACGGCCGCTCTGGCAGAAGAAAGAAACAAGCAAGAGAAGAGAAGAAAAGAGAAGAGAAGAGACAGCGCCAAAAAGCCTTTTCAATTATTCTTTTATATTCCACGAAACCCCATGCATTCCCTCCCCTATTTAACAGTGGTGGCTCAACAAACGCAAAATTCCTTCTTGTCTCATGATCCGCGTCCTCTCCTTCCATGCTGCCACACGGCCACATGGACAGGAGGAGGGGCGAATGGGTGAATGCGAAGCAGGCAGGGGTATCTAGTCGAAATAACGGGAGGCACGGCAAACAACGCTTCATTAAAATTAGAAGCAAAAATTCCATCAATTATCGACTAACATCGCAGGTGAGGAAGCCGTAGCTGCTGCTTTTATGTCTACCACCATTTCCAATTCCTCTGCCTCTTCTTCTTGATCTTATTTGCCGATCGGCGGCCTTCTTTCTTTGCCGCCTCAGAGCATCACTTCGTGAGCCACGAGAAACAAGCATAGGTACAGGCCTATAGCAAGGCAGGGAACGAAAAACAAAGAGGAAAAACAACAGAGGGCCAGGTTGAACTGGGCCTGCTCGGTAGTCAGTAGGCCCATTTGTAAGTCTGACTTCTGTGCCTGAAATGATTTCTCGCTCTTCCTCCATGTGCCAAAATTGCACACCCTGCTGCAACAGAGCAGTTGAAAATGGAGCAATCGATGAAGAAGATTTGAGAACGTCAGTTGTAAAACAACTGCATACGGATGTAAAGTAAAGTTTCACGTGAAATGGTCTGTTCTCAAATCCCATCTCATTCAACTGGCGAAAATCTGACCGGGAATGTGAGAAATGTCACCAATCTGTTTTACCATGCACATGCAATTCCGACGAACTAATTTGAATATCCACCCCAAAAACAACTTAATAAAAGGTGCTACAGGAGGCTGTTGCTGAATCGACCAGAATGCAGTTTTATTGCAGATAAATAGTATGTGAATCGCAATTTTAGCAGCAAAGCAATATTAATCAATTCACACTTGAAATTTTTACAGGTAAAGGTAAAAAAAAGCCCCACAATGAGATAGGTTGGTCTTAAAACGTATTAGTTATATCATCATCAACCTCACCTCAATTTGATTGATGGAATTCGAATATGCTGAGTCAGAGTCCGTTCGTTGACCATCCACACATGTCAAATTGGTCATTCTGAGCCCAATGAAGAGTGGACCTGCGTGTCAAAATGCCTGGTGTTCTATTTTCCTTTTTCCTTTTTCCTTTTGTTTTTTTTTTCAAACACCCCCGTAGGCTACAAAATAGAGCGCAAATCTGGCAGAGAAGTGCCGCAAAGCCCAGCACAGACAGCATCTGCTGAAGAGCCAACCGCTGGATCAGTGCCAAAATTCACGTGTCTTTCATTCGATGAACTAACTAATTTTATTCATTCTTTCTTCTTTTTTTCTCGGTGTTGTATTCGCCAATCTATGCTCTTGTGCAGACTGCAATGCAATGCAATGCATGGGATAGGATGGGTTGGGTTGGGATGGATGCATTGTGCCTTCTGCCAAGCGAAGCCAACACACATACACAAATGCAGACGCTGCGGTTTGTTTGGAACACGAAGAGGGGGGAGAAGTAGAGAATAAACGAAAAAAGAAGTATAAAAAAAAACTGGAGAAAAAGAAGAAAAGAACAATGTGATTAGGAAGAGAGAGTGAGAGTGAGAGAGAGAGAGTGAGAGAGAGTCGGAGAAAAAAGAGAAAGAGAGAAAAGCGAAATTAAAAAAATGAAATCGTTCCGCAGTCAGTCACTTCATTTGCCTTGCCTCTGTTTCGCAATGCCGAAATCTTCCTCTTAAAGAAACAACAAAACCGGGCCAACTCAACTGGTTGCTAGTAGTTTCGTTGCAGTCATAAAAAGAAATCTCAAATCAAACACTGGCAGAAGATACACATAGACAACAGCTGCAGAGTGGAGCAGATTGTGGAAAGAGCCGACATACGATTACATGTACGAAGACCTCCTCGCGAGGTACGAACATATCCATGCAGAATGGAAGGAAACGAGGACATACTCGTAGAAACAAGGCAATGCGCGAAAAAAGCTCGAAATTTCTGACCCATTCACCTTTGTTGTCTGGTCCATCGGCTATTTCTGCTCGCATTGCTAGCGCTTCTTTTGCCTCGCTGTCAACATGGCTTCGTCCACATCATGTTACGAGTAGGTAGGTACTCCTCAAGTGGGCATGTGGATACATTATTCTTCGGCGAATGCGACTGACATCAACGTCGACGACAACCTTATCAGAGAAGTTTCCAAAGCACTTTTCACCGTGCTGCTTAGAAATGAGAGCGGAAATATGGGCCCATACGCAACAAACGGCTATTTATCGGTCGAATAACTTCATTGTGCCGCATATGTGGTGCATGTCAATGGCCCACGCATCCGTTTGTCTACTCGAACTGCATGAAAATGGTGCAGGTGATGTCATCGATCATTGATGGTTTTAATAATTGCGCGCTCTTCTTTCCCCTATTTTTTTTTTTTTTGTGTGCAAAAAATAGCTCGTGAAGTGTATCGTCTGGTTTTCTTGCGGCGACTATTTCCGTTTTTTATGTTTGGAGCATTGTCTGGAAAAACAACTTTTTTCATTTAAAAAAAACACTTCATTGCTGAAGGCAAAAGTGCTATCCATACCATTAACTTGCAGCTGGACATAGTTTTTTTTATGATGATAAACGTGCGCATTTAACTCTAAGGAAACGTCTGCACAAGTTTAGGGAGGGCTAAGTGGTGCTCACCAGGGGTGGATGACCATCAGTTCCAGAAAGGATTCCCCCCATCACTGCCACCCTCCGTGAGCATGACTCTTCTGATGTCAATTATTTGTGGTTGTTTTTGCTCATCCCTGTATTCTGGGCACCCATCATGATCTGACTTTGCTGATGTGAGATGGTCGCAAAGAAAAAATTCAATGCACGATTTTGTTTGGAATCCCTAGAGCTCTGCCGAAACCTCCACCTTTCATGTTCTTTCGCAAGACTCAAGTGCTCAATTCGGATTAGATGACAATTTCACGCTAGATGACGTTCTGTAGCCATTGCATTTGTGGTCGTTTGGAGTTATAGCATGCCCCCCTAAATTCGCAAAGCCGCTTCCATGCAGTGGTCAGCAAGCAAATCAGCATCAGAACCTGTCCAATGCGGCATTTGGTCGACCGTGAAAGTTCCACTGATTGCATATTTTTCTTCTAACCGAAAAAAATTACTGGAAAAAAGTGCCGCAAACACTGAAAAGCGAAACAGTCACTGCAAGAAAACCAGACACAGTCCACGAACCAATTTTTGTCAAACCGAGAGGTAAGAGGAGAGCAAAATTTCAGCTGAAAAACAATCGAAACGCATCTGCCATTTTCATGTAGCACACAAACAGAACATGGGTACTTTTGGAATGCACCTCGTACCGAGAGCACAGTGTTTTAAAAGGTTTGAACAGATGGCTGTTCGTTCTCATGTCGACCTTCAACCGATGACGCCGCGCAATTCGGCTGATTAATCAATGCAAATAGTCCCACGCCGGCTGACCGACAGTGGACAAAATTTGGCCAGCACGACTAGGATGCGAAAAAAGACTGCGATTTGAATGCGTCAGGCATCATTCGCGTTTGGAGTTGATGACCCCTGGAATCTCCAAAACAGGCCCATCTTCGTCAGGTGGGGAAAATGTGCTGACTCTCCGAATGAATAACGGGCCAGGTCAATGAAGAACTTAATGAATTCCAACGGTTCGTCCTTTGATTGGTCTGACTTGGCGGCCAATCCCATCACATCGTTCGGGCCTGTTCCAACGAGTTCAGCAATCCGCCAATTCAGAAGGCAAGTCGGTGCAGATCTCGTTGTGTAGATATCATCGGAACGGTGTAACATGACCTGACGGACGACCCACCAAGAAGAGAATTAGGTTGCAGTTCGGAATTCCGACCGACATTTCAAAAAAGCTGGTCTGAACACGTTTTCACACATGCTCAAGTCGCCTAAACAGGACAGAAGGATTATAGGTTAGGTAAGGCTAGGTTAGGTTAGGGTTAGTTTTCGTTCAGTCCAATGTGGACAGGTATTCCGAACAATTGCCGAGATTTGCACGTGATATTTGTTCCGTCAGATCGCTCGCAACATCTGTTTTGATAATACGCAAATAACTAGAACAATGAGCTCATGCAGCGATGCCCCCCACATCACAGACACAGTCCGTATGACTGTTAGCAAATTTCAGTCAACATAGCCACACATCTTATTCAGTGCTTTTCCCAAAACGACTGATGGAACCGCATATCAAAAGCATAGAATACCCACAATTTCAGCCTGCAGAAAAAACAAACGAATATACGTCTCTAAAGGTATAGCCTCTCATGGGTCGTGGACTAGTTAGTGCTTGACCAACAAATAGCATGTCAAATTGCACTGCTGAATGCAAATTGCTTGCATTCTATACATGTATAGACCGCTCTGACATAGCTGCGCGGACAATTGAATCTCTAGGCAATTCCATGCGCACAGAAGGCTGTTCTTCCTGGTATGGGATAGAGTTTATTTGGGCTACCTGCTTCGCTTCCCACAAAACTATGGGTTTTCAAGCACACCGAATTTATTTCTTATTTCTTGCATTCAACGTTCATAAGGCAGGGTGTTTCGCAAGTTCAGAAGTGACACTTCATTGACATCTTGCTCGGTTGAAATTCGTCAAGCAACGATGATCAGCTACCCTGGATGCTGCGTTCGGTTCGATCAGAGCAAAGGCAAAGCCTGCAATGAACGTAGTTTCATTGCAATGCTTTCGTAAGCATATATCTCACTCAACCGAAAACGCCTAATACGCTGAGGAAACCTAATCGGCCAAGGGTTTGCGAAAACGTTTTGCTCTTCGAAAACAATGAGGAATAAGACCTTGAAATATTAATCATTGAAAACTCAAAGAGCAATTCGTCCCTGAAATCACTTCACACCAAAGTTGAAGCTGTTGTTCTCGGAGAGACTGGAAACTCCCTTTCGATCATACATATTCACGCTTGCTCTAAGCGTTTCAACAGCACCGCCCGCCCCTCCCTCCCTCCCTCCCAACCCGACATGAATCTGACGTCAAAAGAGACATCTCGAATGACAACAACAAGGGTCACCTGTGGCCAATTCTTTCACATATGACTGATGGAGAAGACGAAAGGAATCGGGTAAAAAACAACGCTTCAAAGCCTCGAACAAGATACACTTAGAACCTACCTACTTTTAGTCACAAGAACTTGTTAAGTACTTACCGTGGGGAGTTCAAGTTGCGATTAAATTGCGCCGAGGAATAAATTTGACCCCTTGCCTCACATTTTTCTGAAGTGGTGGGGCAGGGGACCACATTTACGCCTCGGCGTAAATTAAACCTCTACTTGAACTCCCCACGGTTAGTGCACCCAAGTACTTTGGATGAAACAGGCTGAAGTGACTAGCCTTATAGAAACGCCGCACATCTGGCCTGGCTTATACAAACGAAACAAAAATGCAAAGGCAAAAATATGTTCAGAATTTTTTTTTTTTTTTTTTTTTTGTAAAAAATGATGAAAGAATTTCTCCCTTTTCCAAAATGTACCGGGGTTTTAACTGACGAAGTACGTGCGCCATGCGGCCATGCCGCTTATTCCACGCAAATTAGAGAATCCGTGGTCTGTGACAGGACCTTCGCATTTTTGCTTCGCAGGGATTGCTTTGCTTTGGTTTTCTGGTGAAAGATGAGGTCGTATCACGCATCGAAGTGTGGGAACACCCTCTCTGTAACAGCATGCATTAATCCATTAACCTCATCACAACGTTCGGTCGGTCGGTCGGTCGGTCTGAAACCATCATTATTTGCTGCTGGAGAAGCAGAAACAGCAGAAAACAGCAGAGCAGAAGCAGAAGCAGACGAGGAAGCAGGAATACGGATAGATACGAGTGTGTAGAAGCAGAACGGTGGAAAATCCTTTTCAAGCGGCTTTGCATAAATAATTATTTCGTATTTGCAGAGTCTGATGGAGTTGCGATGCGATGCACACACAACGAACGACAGCCACAGGGAGCGGGAGATAGGGAGAGAGAGGGGAGAGAGAGGGAGAAGAGCAAATGCTGCTTGTTTCTGCGTGTAAATTTGAGGTCTACCTGCTGCCTGGCTGCCTGATTGAAATGGGCCGAGAAAATCCTAGAGAGCAACAGCCTACGTGTACCAATAGTGGTATGCTATATTCCATTTCATGAGAGTGCACACATGCTGAACTGGCCTTAAGCAGTTATTTCAGCAGAGTTTTATCTTTTTCTTGAAAGAGCCTTCAAATTACTGAAAGTCCAATTTTCCATTAATGGAGCAAAATCTTGTTTCTGCCTCCTTCAGAGTGCGTTTGGGAGCAATATTCTCAAAATAGTGCTTAGCTTTGAAAAGCTTTCTGTCTCTACCTGTTGGATAGATAGGGTTACTTGATCTGCAGCGGCTGCCGAATAAAGTTCAGTTGATCAAAGGATAGAAAAAAAAAGAAAGAAAAAGACCATCACCAGAGTTAATAAAAACAAAGTTTGGCAGAGGATGGCGAGCAGCCCAAAAGCAATGCCAATGCAAACGAGAAGTCGATGAAAGCTGCTCAGCGAGGAGCAGGCGCATTATTCACAAGAAATGACCGCGATCAAATGGTAATCCCAAGTGAATGATGCAACGACGGCTAAAGGTTAATAAAGTTTCAAACATTCGCAAACACTCCAAAATCACCCCCACTGACGTGCAAAAAAGCAGTTTTCATATTTTTCCTGTTATCAGCGATAAAAAAGGTCCTTGTGCCAAATTTTTAAAGATGTAGGTTGTCAAGACGTGCCAGTAATTTATGTCAATCGGAAAGTAAGTTTTCGTCTGATCCTCGCATAGCGCAAAGGTGGCGCATCGAACTCGTAACCTGAAAGTTGCGGGTTCGAATCCCAGTCGGGACACAAGATTTGCCATGCTCCTCAGCGAGGCACGGTGAATGAGGTCGGAAAGACAGACTTAAGTGGCCAGTCTGTTAGTCTTTTGCGGACGGGACTCTAGGAAGGAGGTCCCGTGTGCAGCATCACCATAATGTTTCGCCACGCACACAATGAAAATCAAAACCGGCCACCATTGTAGTTCAGAACAGGAGCGTTGTCATCGCGGTGGGCGCATCAAATCAGGCCAAATGTTATCGGCTACCACTGCACAAGCGCCAGAACTCTCTCTTGCAGCGGCGACAGCCCGAACTACTGAGCTGTTTCCACTTGAAGGATGGAGCCATTATGGCATCACTCTGCGCACGTTAAAGAACACCAAGCTCCAAGTCATAAATGGAGACTTGGCAGGTCACAATACACAGAAGCCTTTTTGTTAAATTGTATCAGATACGATGACAGACCTTCTTTTGTCCCAGCTCCCTTGATTTATCAAATCATCGCAATCCGTGTAATTTCCATGTGATGTGTGTAGCAAACGTCTTGAAAAAATAAGGGGCTTTTTATTACATTCATGGTTGCTACTGTTTTGAAAAATTGGAATTCCCTGAGTTTTCCAGGTTTTCCAGGAGGATTCTCATTTTTTCCAGGGTTGATTATGAGTTCAAGATCAAGAATGGGTTGTTGAAGAAATATAAGACATGGTGGAAAGAGAATTGGTCGAATGGGTCAAGACAAAAATGGGATGATGAAGACAAAAATGGCAATGCAAGAATGTTCCTCAGGTGTCATAATTGGAAATTCAAAAAAAATGTACCTAAACTAAAAAATGGAAATTTTTGAAAAAAATTTCAATTTTCCAGGGTTTTTTTTTTTCAAAAATCCCTGAGGTTACCAGGTTTTCCAGGTTACAAAAAAAATTCCATGAGTATTCCAGGTTTTCCAGGTTCTCCAGGTTGGTAGCAACCATGTACATTGTATCAGATACGATAACAATAACAAACCTCTTCTTTTCTCCACGCTCCCTTGATTTGATCAAATCATAGCAATCCGTGTAATTTCCTTGTGATGTGTGTAGCAAACGTCTTGAAAAAATAAGGGGCTTTTTATTACATTGTATCAGACACGATAACAATAACAAACCTCTTCTTTTCTCCACGCTCCCTTGATTTAATCAAATCATAGCAATCCGTGTAATTTCCTTGTGATGTGTGTAGCAAACGCCTTGAAAAAATAAGGGGCTTTTTATTACATTGTATCAGATACGATAACAATAACAAACCTCTTCTTTTCTCCACGCTCCCTTGATTTGATCAAATCATAGCAATCCGTGTAATTTCCTTGTGATGTGTGTAGCAAACGTCTTGAAAAAATAAGGGGCTTTTTATTACATTGTATCAGATACGATAACAATAACAAACCTCTTCTTTTCTACACGCTCCCTTGATTTAATCAAATCATAGCAATCCGTGTAATTTCCTTGTGATGTGTGTAGCAAACGCCTTGAAAAAATAAGGGGCTTTTTATTACATTGTATCAGATACGATAACAATAACAAACCTCTTCTTTTCTCCACGCTCCCTTGATTTAATCAAATCATAGCAATCCGTGTCATTTCCTTGTGATGTGTGCAGCAAACGTCTTGAAAAAATAAGGGGCTTTTTATTACATTGTATCAGATACGATAACAATAACAAACCTCTTCTTTTCTCCACGCTCCCTTGATTTAATCAAATCATAGCAATCCGTGTCATTTCCTTGTGATGTGTGCAGCAAACGTCTTGAAAAAATAAGGGGCTTTTTATTACATTGTATCAGATACGATAACAATAACAAACCTCTTCTTTTCTCCACGCTCCCTTGATTTAATCAAATCATAGCAATCCGTGTCATTTCCTTGTGATGTGTGCAGCAAACGTCTTGAAAAAAATAAGGGGCTTTTATTACATTGTATCAGACACGATAACAATAACAAACCTCTTCTTTTCTCCACGCTCCCTTGATTTAATCAAATCATAGCAATCCGTGTAATTTCCTTGTGATGTGTGTAGCAAACGTCTTGAAAAAATAAGGGGCTTTTTATTACATTGTATCAGATACGATAACAATAACAAACCTCTTCTTTTCTCCACGCTCCCTTGATTTAATCAAATCATAGCAATCCGTGTAATTTCCTTGTGATGTGTGTAGCAAACGTCTTGAAAAAATAAGGGGCTTTTTATTACATTGTATTGTTGTTGTTTATTGTTGTTTATTGTTTATTATAAAAGACATCCACAAAATGTTTGGGTGGAAGATAAAATGCATGAGTTAGGATCAGCTGATAACAAAAAAAAATAATAGTATGCACAGCATACAGTCACACTAAGTAAAATCAATGTCAAATGATGAAAAAAAAAGCAAGTTGGCCAAATCTTGCAATGGAATCAAAAATGTCATAAAAAGGGCGGAGAAAGTGAAAAATTTCACATCAAATCACCACGTGACGTATTTGCACCTATATATGTCGTCTCATCTTGAATAAGGTCCTCACAATAATTGGATCGTCTGCTGAAAGGTTGTTCCAATCTCTTACGGTTGATGGGAAATAAGAATGATAATGAGAACTTTGTACAACTAGTGGCGCCATGAAATGTAGCCCATTATCAGTACGTCTTTGCGGACAACGCAACTGGAAATTGGTGGGCACAGAAATACGTAAATCTTTAGATAACATTTTAGAAAAGAACTTGAGGCGCTTATTTTTTCTTCGTTGCGCAAGCGAACAAAGATTGAGTTCTCGAAGAATTTCAGAAACACTGCTGGTCCTGAGATAGTTGTTTGAAATGAATCTGGCAGCTTTTCTCTGCAACCTTTCAAGCGTTTCTACATGCGAAACAAGATGAGGATCCCAGACAACACTGCGTACTCAAGTACAGGCAAAACAA
>JASGXE010013513.1:0-13951 GCA_030068105.1 Sinentomon sp. SZTP_YWyxl
CAAGTCTTCTTCAAGGAAGCAGCGACAAAGCCACAGGGAACTGGGAAGACTGCACCCACCACCGCACCCTCGCCCACACCGTTCGCATTTAGAAAATGGCGAGGACCAGTGGGGAGCTCCGTTTTGTCAACCAAATACGGCTCCTAACTTCGTTAAAGACAACGAACGTTCCGGTGCTTTCCAGTGGGCTGGTGGTCGTCAGCAGACAGAATTCCATCACCAGCCTAGGCTGGTGCCTGACTCCAGGAACCTCCCTGATAATTCCTATCCCAGGGATTTTTACAGTGACGAGCACAAGACCAGAAGTAGTGATGAGAGATTTGCGGAATATCCACAACCCAACTATTTTCCAACACCAGCCGGTTCAAAACACATCTTGGATGATCGCATGAAATACGATAATGATGTGGGCAGAAACGATATCCACAGGAAGCCAATTAGCTTGACGAAACTCCCGATGCCACCTGGGATGAATCCAGGTGATCTGGAAAATATTGAGTCTCCCGAGATGGAGAGTTCACCTGCTTTGCAGCCACAAATCCTGCCTGTGATCTCTGCTCCTGCCACCTTAGTTCCAGATGTTCCAGTCGTGGCTCCTGTCGTCGTGACTCCGTTGAAAATCGAGAATGATAAAACACGGAAGAACATTGCCAAGGATCTCCCAATGCCACCAGGTTTGTACCTATTGACTGTCCTAGTGTCTAAAAGTACAAAGGAACACGAATGTTTTTGTTTTTGGCATCGGTAGGCGATCCAGAACAAAGACGCTTGCGCCTTTTTCTCTCATGACTTTTGGGTAACTCACCGGAAAAATTGGGATCTTGCTGTAGAACCTTCATCGTTCTGAAGAAGCAATATTTTCCTCAATCATTTGATTCAACAAAAGGTGATAATGCTCAACTTCATTTGAATCTCTTTTATATAATCTTTGGGTGACTTGAATATCGTTCGCCAAAATGATCGGTTGTGTTCCCGAAAGTGACAAAATGTGATCTGACCCCCCATTTCCCAGATTGGCCCCATTGTAGTGTAGTTGAAGTGGTTCACACAATGTCTACAGCTCCCATTTTTGCATGTGGGTACCCGCCATGTCCAGAAATGGTAGGTACCTACTGTTTTTGCATGTGGGTGTCCACCAAGCCCCAGACAGATATTGATGTTCCCCCAAAAATCTGCAAAATCTATCTTTCAGGGGCCAGATATGGGGCCTTCAAAACATTGTTGTAACCCTATTTGTCATGGTTTCATCGGAAGAAACTGAACACCACAAAATTCAGTGCTCTGCTCCCAATTTTTGAGCAAAGTCAGCGGTGAAATTTTTACACGCAAAGAAGTGGATAAATAACTCGTGCCACTGAAAACCATACAATGCTGGGCCCGAGAAAAAGAAGAAACGAAAATTCCAATTTTTATTCACAGGACACAAGAAAACAAGCGGTGCAAAAACAAAGAGCTGCCGAAGTGGTAGTTCAGGGGCAGTGCCTTGAGAGGTTTGGGGCAGACCTCCCCAAAATTTTAAAAGTGCAGGTTTTTGAAAATCACCTCTCAGATACCTGCCTACCCCATGGTCTGCTCATCACTTCCGTGCATTCATTTTGGAGAAAAACAACATAGCATGAGCGAAGTTATCCTCTGTCGGTGGAGAGAACATGACGGGGGTAACGCTAACTCCGAGCTGCGAGGTCAATTTTTGCCATCTGCTCCAATGGAAAAAATTTACCTTGCAGCTCGGAGTTAGCGTTAACCCCGTCATGATCTCTCCGCTGTGTGTGTTCTGAGAAGCCTCGTGTCCAGGCCTTTGCGGCCAGGGGTTCCCCTGATCTTTGTGGCTCCGGGGTCCTCTGCCAGTGGGGGTAGCCCCCTCAACTCCACCCGTATGGGAATCCTGGACGATATATCATGATGTTTGAAGGCTCCAGATCATTGGATATAATCAGCATGGCTGGTCTTTCTCATTCACTCATTGAAAAGGCACAAACAAATAAGGAATTGGATATGGAAAAATGAGCCAAAGGCAGTGCAAATTCGAATTCCACCTCTGCAAAAATTGATTTTAAGCACTCCAAAGTCCTGGTTTTACAGCTTAACTGCCGTAGGTATGGTTTACATGGGTAGGTGGGTATGTATGGAAACAATTAAAAAATAAATTTCTGCATCAAGATGTGAGTTAACGCTGCAACCACTGGAGTGAACTGAATTTTTGGTGTTTTAGCTTATTTCATTTTATTGTGTATGTAGGTACCTACTTAGTGGCAGGCCTAGCTTGTTTATTTTATTACTTTTTGGGACGGTAGTTTATTGTTTTGTTGATGGTACCCACCTACCTAAATTGGATTTCGTTGTTAAAATGTAGGTAGGCCAATCTAATCTCAATCAGGTGCAATTGGGCATGGCAGCAAGGGGAAGAGGAGGCCATGTTGGCCTCACCGGGCTTTAATAATGGAATTTCAGCATGGCTAGTACCGGGCCTGGGTATCTCTTCCCACCCTGCATTGATTTTAACCTGGGTAACACGGGGAAAATTTAAAATGAGTGGCAACTCCTGTTAGATCGCTCATCATAAAGGTGGGCTGCATTTCGTCTCAAGTTCCATCACCCAGTTCGTATTGATCAACCTTCTTTTTCTTGCCCTCTGCTTTCTCTTTCTCCAAAAGCACATTTGACGGAAGAAGTGAAACCAGAAGACATGCTCGGTAACCAAACTTTGGCAAAGCCACTCTCCGAGAACATAGCCCGAAACACCAAGTTCAAGAGTCCGAGGGTGATAGGCAAGAACTATACTGGCAACAGATTTATGACCAAATCAAAGACCTGGAGTGAGAGGAGTGTCGATATTTTCCACATTGTTGATCAAATTGGAGAAGGGACCTATGGCCAGGTGTACAAAGCCAGGGACAAATTGACAGGTTAGTGCTGTTAGGGTGAGGTAGTTGTCAACAATTTTATTGATTGTTGGATGCATGCCAGTAGGTTATTCAGCTCGGGGCTTAAATAATTTATTGTGCGGCTCTTTCCGTCTCTTATAGCTGGCTAACCCACGAGGTGCTAGCTCCCAGAGCCAGCTGCCCTTTTTCACCTGGGGAGTGGAAGCCTTTGCACCCTGCATTGAAATTTTTATTTTTCTTTTTTCTGATGCATCTGTGTGTGTCCCCTCTGGAATCCTTGTCCTTTTGCAAACCGAAGAGCCCAAAGGCCCTTTTCAAAATTTTGGGAGCTGGCCGGTTTATTTTTACAATAAGCACTGCATCGACTATTGCTGCTGCTCTCAGCTCTGGTCGGAAAAGTTGTTGGGAATATTTGCTACTTCTGCAAGTAGGTATTGAAGATCGGGTTCATCATTCTTTTATCTTGGAAGCAGGGATGGGTAAGTATAATACTTAAGTATTATACGTGAGTTTTATACATATAATACGTCGTATTATACGTACGTATAAAAGTGTTTTATACGTACGTATAATACGTGTGCAAAAATTTAACATGTGTGACACATGACTTGGGGGTGGAATTTAACAAGGAATTCAATTCTGAAGTTATTTCAGAACTGAGGGTAGCGTGGGAGGAATAAAACCTGAATATGTTGTCAGAAATGGCAATCGCAGGAAGGGATTATTGTAACAGCTCAACTTGCATTTTTAGATTTTTGTATTAAATTTGGATTTGTCTAAAATTTGTCTGAAATTTGGTCAAAAATTTTGTCTATAAATTATAATTTGGATCAGCATGCGATACGACCATGTCAAGAGGTTAAAAAACACAAAAAATAAAACTGACTTTGTTTTTTAATCTCTTGACGTGGTCGCATCGCCTGCTTCCGTTCACAATGCCAACCACTGCTTACAAACATTTATAATGGTGGCCTTCCTTTCAAAACAGGCCACACTGTTGTACAATATGGCCTGTTGACGAAAATCAAGAAAAAAATCATTGGCATTTTCTCCTGAAATTTCATCTGAACTGAAAATCTCCGGATCCCATGCTCTGCCTATGATACATCGACAAACCATAAGCTGTCCAAGTTCTCAAATTCCAGAATTCTCACTCCCATCCTACAGCTGGATTCTTGCTTCAATCTGGCAGGACTTTGGTTAACCTTTTTTTTTCAACATTTGCAGTTCGTGCGAGATTTTCTGCCACGTGCTCTGCGCTGATCTTGGGCGAACGCTTTTTTTAGTCTGCACTCCACTCTCATGCCATCAAGGCAATCATCAATGGCGAACAGCAAAGTTCTCAGAAAACAGCAATGTTCATCCATCACATACTTGGGAAAACGAAGGGAGGGAGTGGAAGGATACGCGATTGTCAGCTGTATTATCTGAAGGCATTCAATAACACACAGACAAAAATCACACAGAAACAATCACTAAAGAGCACCTCTAAGCAAGCTTCATCAACCGGCACACACCACACCCATTCACAATCTGAAAAGAAATCTACAAAATAGGTAGGTAGGTACCTACTGGATAAAAATGAAATTACTCGTAAAGATGAAAGAAAATGAAATAGGTAGATGATGAAATGATCGCGATGAAACAACGATGAAGCAATTGTGATAAAACGATCGTGCCAATGCCAATGATTGCATGGTTACCCAGTGCATTATGCCAGGCCTTCACTCCAATGCTGCATGCATTAGTACTTGGGTGGTTTCAAGCATGTGTGCTTGCCATTTACTGGCTGTCACTGCTGAGTCGTTTTTCCAGTGATGCTGTCAGGCCAGAAAGAGAATTGGCACAGGAATATTGAGTTGGCCCAACGAAGTTGGGTAAGGCAGCTCCGGATCAAGATTTCTGGGGCCACCCTCGTTGTGGAACAAGCTTCCTTAGCAAATGAACATTGCAAAGGTGCGACAAAGCATGAGGTTGGTTTTTGGCACTTTCTCATTGCCACCATTGTTGCATCCCATTTGCTGCTTAACAATAATGTCGACAGGGATGTTAAAAGATGCAAAATGTTATAAAAGATGCAAGTAAATAATTCCAATTTGGCAGCATCAACATTCACATGGTTGGTGCACATGCAATTTTGAAATGCATTTTACAATGGTTTGTGGCAAAGACAATCTTGTGTGGCCAACTCAAAAAGGAGTTGCGGGGCTTCACTGGATAACCGTTTTTAATTTTTTTCCTTTCATTGGTGATGATGCTTGTCATAATTTTCATGTGATAAATAGAATGTTAGCATGTTGAAGAGCAGCTTTTTCTGCAAAAAATGAGGTATCACTCGACTTTTAGGTTTTATACGTTTTCTACGTGTATTATACGTACGTATTATACGCACGTATTATACGTGGAGTTTTATACGTTTACCCATCCCTGCTTGGAAGGTGCCTACGCCCACCGAGTGTTCATGGCATCATTCATTCACACATCCATTTTGGCAAAGAATGTCCAGTGAAAATTTGAGGTCTATATTGAATGGGCACTTTTTGGCTGGTTTTTCGTTGTTGCATGATTCCTGTTTCCCTCTAAGCATGCCTGCAAGTATTCTTAATTTCCAACTGAACAGAACGAAGCATTCGGTACATAATACAGGGTTTCTCAAAAGTCACCTGACAACCTCTGCTGTTTGCCAGTTTTCAATCTTCTCTTGTGGGGCCACTCGAATTGAAACAAACTCCACTCAAAGCCTCCAGAGTTTCTTCAAAACCGCAATGCACTTTTCTGGGGTTGTCAAGTGACTTTTGGGAAACACTGTATGTACCCACAATAAAAATCTACAAGTGGCCAGAAAATTGGCATTTTCAGTTTTTTGTTCTCTTTGTTGATTTTCAATCGCTCATTTTTTGCCAGAACTTGTGGTTGTAATCTTGTCCATCGGAACATTCCTTGGCTATGCTCTGATGGGTGGTTGTTTTATGTCTTTTCTGTGAATAATTCGGTCCTTACAAGAGTTGAATTCCAAGTGCTTTTCATTCCTGAATCTACTTCCCTGGCATAAGCATAATCCCATTTCGATTCCTAAGTGATGATGAATCTCAAATGTCCCTCATAAATATCCTTATGAGGGTTCGTTTGAGTTTGGAATGCATTTTCTTCCCCAGTGGTTATTCAAGTTACCTTAATTTGGCCGCAAAATTTTGTGGAGTATGATTTTCTCAGCGAGGGTTTCCTACAAACACCAAGACACCCTAAAAAAATAAGCTTTTAAAATTTCTGTACTTGATCCTTAGGTACCTACCTACCTATATAAATTTATTGGACACATTTTATAATTTCGTTTCTTTAGTTGTGATACATCCTCGTATCTCCTCCTCATTTATCCTCGTCTCTAATTGTAGACGAGAGTACCCAGTTAGATTTGCTCCAGTGTTTACCAATCTCTTTAATTTATAGATCATCAGCCGATTTAAAAAATGGAGATTATTTGGCGGATCGCAGCGATCCGGAGATCGATGAATGGTGAGCTGATTGTCCGTAAACATTTGGATTCACATCGACATTGCGGATGACAAGGTCAACCATACCTCCACTCGTCGATCCATGGATCGAGGCGATCCGCCGATAAATTTTCGTTTTGGAAATCGGCCACATGAGTTCGAATCTTCATGACAAGGGAGTTTTTTTTTTAGAAAAATTGCGTTTGGCCCAGGAAATCGCATTTTTACCCAGGTCTAAGTGGGCTTTCAGCTTTTTGGCATTGTTTTGCAATTATTGTTATCTATTACCCATTCCTGGAGAAATTTTTCGAATATTATTTGCAGGTGATTTGGTTGCTCTGAAGAAAGTTCGACTGGAACACGAGAAAGAAGGATTTCCAATCACAGCTGTCAGAGAAATCAAGATATTGCGCCAACTCAATCACTGCAACATTGTTAAACTCAAGGAGATCGTGACTGACAAGCAAGATGCGGTCGATTTCAAAAACGTATGCAACCTGGTTTTCTCTTTAATTGTGATGAACCACTTCCCATAATGGTTCTCGTATGATGTAGAGTAAATTACTCGTGCCATAAGTAGGTACAGGGTGGATTTTCGATCTTTTAGAGAAAACCAGGTGATTTGTGTCTGATGATATCAGAATCAAGAGATCAGATTTTGTTGCGTGGAAATGTGCATCAAATTAATGATGGGAAATCAAATAGATGGGTTCGAGATTTCCCCGAAAATCGGAGAGAAAACAACACCATAGTCCATATAACCGTGGATATATTAAGGGGAGCTAAGATGCAACGGAGGCATTTCAAATTTGATACTGGAAGGCGGTGCTTCCAGCATCAAACCATCATTGATGTTGGATGGGATAAAAAGATTGGATGGTTTCAACGAATCCACTGACATACTGGATCATCTGGATACTCAGCACTTGCCAGCGAGTCCCAAGCATGACAAACTTTTACAGTGGAGAGATCAATGCGGGGTTAACACTAACTCCGAGTTGCGAGTCAAATTTTTACATTGAATTAAATGGCGAAAATTTGCCTCGCAAGTCGGAGTTAGCGTTAACGCCGTGTTGATCTCTCCTCCGTGGTAAACATGGTCTTGATTCTTTTCTCTTCCAATCGAAATGCAAATTCTGCACCCCACTTAAACAAACAACCAAGAAGTCACCAGCAATCGTAAATTCGGAGTGTGATGTTGAAATTTTCTGTCCTCCAGCCAGATCTTTGTGCGGCAAATGTTTAATCTCCTAACACTTGCGGCCGAATTTCCCATTGCAACTCTCCCTCAGGTTCAACTCATTAGACAGTTCAATGGATAGAAATACCTATGTTGTGAAAAATTTCATTTTATGCAGAACACTTAATCCTTTTCCATTGTTGCATTGAAAGGTATCAGTATGTTGATTTGTCTGTTGAGTTGAACCTGAGGGTGAGGGGCAATGGGGACTACAGCCGTTGGTCTGTAGTATTATTTAGGCAATGTTGCTTCGATGTGAGAGGTGCGTCTGGTTTCCAAGGATGAATCATTCTGCATCCTGGTGTCCTTTGGTGGCAAGGTTCTGGAATGCGATTTTGCAACTGTGTGAATTTTACTGTGATGCTGCAGTGATTTGCACGAAAAAATTTTCAAAGGCTTGTGAGTCAAACACGAAATAAAGGAGGAATTTGCTGTGTGGTTGCAAGCTGGAAAGATCTAATTTGCCACCTTGTTGCCAGCTACCTCCATGCCGGAAAAATACAGCCATTCCCAACTCCCGTGAACAGCTCAAAATGGAACTACTGGTTCAAAATGGAACTACTGGTTCAAAATGGAACTATTGGCTCCGATGTTTGACAGCAAGTTCGGTAAATGCTGTTACAGGGGAGAAAAGGGTCTGGTAGAAAACTACTTGGTGCTAATTTCACCCGAATGTGAGGATCGGGGGACTGGGATAGAACGGACTGAGGCAGAAGTGGACTGAGGTAGAATTGGACAAAGGGGGGTGTTTCGGAGGGAGTTTTTGCATGGAAGTGGTAGCTTACACCTTCTCCTCCTAACTTAACCTAACCTAACCTAACCCACAGAAATTAAAAAAATCAGCTTCCAAAAATGCAAAAATTCTGCCTCAACCAGTACACTTCTTCCTCATTTCGTTCTGCCCCAGTCACCGGTCCCGAATGTGACAATGTTTTCTTAACTTTCATCAACAGTCCCCTTAAGGGGGGCTCCTCAGAAAAAATGGAAAAACCAAACCATCTCCGATACAAGTCTGAAATTTTATGTGGTGTTTGGGGATGCCCCTGGAAATTCTCCCGCAAATTTATTTTGATCAGTGACCTTTCGTTTGTCGGTAGAGGCCAAAAGGTCATCTAGAGGTCAAATTCCATGCACTCCGCAATGACTTGACCTTCATGCTTCAAATTTTGCATGTGGGTCACATGTTGGTAGACCTTCAAAAGTTTAGCAAAACAGGAAGATTGAAGTACCAGTTTCTGAGTTATACAGGGTGTACCAAAGAAAACCGTGATTGCGCGGTGACTTTTTTTAAAATCATACCTGTAACTTGTGTGTTTTTTGAGATAAGATAGATCTTTGCTAAACTTTTAAAGTACACATATCACATAGATCTTGGCCAAAATTTGGGCTCAATATCTCAAAAATTGTGGAAATGCATAGCGATCAAAGTTTAGCAAACAGCAAAAAACATAAAACGAGATAAACACTTTTAAAGTTTGGGCCAGCGATACAAACTAGCGAAATACCAAATATTGAATACACTGCTTACTGACCTTATCAGAAGGAACCAGCTTGACATATGAAACACCAATTCTGCTTCCCAGACAATTTTGCCCTTGAAAAACCCTTGGGGACATATAATTTATCTCAACAGATGCCCGTTTTGGATCAAGAATGGTTTGCGATAGTGATTTGCGGTTGAACTGTAAAGTTTCTGTCTTCGCCCACTAAAATTGTTGCTGTGCAGCCATTTTTTAACCGATTTTGATAATTTTTGCTCCAAAATGCTCAGAAAGCATCACTGCATTTGGACTTGTTGTCAGCCAAAAATCAGAAAAAGCACATTTTTTTACCCTTTTTCTGAGGAAAGGGGCATTTTCTTTTTTACCCTTTTTCTTTTTTACCCCAGAAAAAGCACATTTTCTTTTTTACCCTTTTTCTTCACATTTTTTTACCCTTAATGCAATGAGACCTGTTTGAAAATCAAGCTTTTGCCACACGAACATTCCACCGAACCCTTCTTTCCACTGTCGGTGTTAAGATTTGTAAGTGAATTTGAAGGGTGATTCATTCTGAATGAGAATGGGTTGATCTCTTTTTACACTCCGAAGGACCAAGGTTCATTTTACTTGGTGTTTGAGTACTTGGATCACGATCTGATGGGCCTGCTCGAGAGCCACATGGTCGACTTCAAGGAGATCCACAATTGCAGTATTATGCGTCAACTTGTCGAGGGCCTCAACTACTGCCACAAGAAGAACTTTCTCCATCGCGATATCAAGTGCAGTAATATCCTTATGAACAACAAGTGAGAGCACATTCATTTGTTTTTTGTATCTCGTCGTATCATCTCTGATCCTTCCACCACGGAACGGATTCATCTTTCCGATTGGTTTTACAGAACAGTTTTCACATCTTATTACCCATTTCTGACATCAAACTATGCTAGAGTTTCTAATAATAATTGTATCATGTTTGCGGAAAGGGGTATGATGGGTCCGTGGAATGTTGTTCTGGCTTTGTTTTTTTTCTCCAATTTGCAGCCGGGTTTTGAGGGAGTGGGTGGTGTTGGTCACCGCATAGACCAACAAACCAAAGTTTATGTGGACCTATAGGATAGAGGAGAGTGTAATTTAATCCAGAAAATGTTGAAAACCCCCCCCCCCCCGGCTGTTTTCACACACCAGAGGCAAATTTGCAATGATGATGAAGTCTAAGGTCAAATCAACGCAGAACAATGATGACAAGCGATACACAGACAGTAGTTAAAAAACAGCAATATTTTGCGAATGAAGAGATAATTAATGTAACCATATACCAAAATTAAGTAGCAGAATGATGATGTTATTTCATCAGCCATGACATGACATTGCGTTTGAGGGTACCCACACTTTTTTGATTCCTGCCCGAAAAACCTCCGGGCCAAGAGCATTCCAATCATTTGTGGTCTGGACAGCAAAATAGCACTTCCCCACATTTTTGCACCAAGCAGAGGGATAGAGCTTAAAATCATAGTCGAATCTACCAGAATGATTTGGTGGAAATAACAACAATCCTTTTTAGAAGACCAGCAGCTTATCTTATTCAGCCCCAAGAATAAATCAACCTAGCAACCTTTCTACGAGATGCCAAAGAGCTCCACTCCGGCTCTTGCATCATCTCAGGCATGCTATCCAATGGAGTAACCCTCTCTCCAGCAAAGCGAGCAGCACTCCTCTGGTCCCTTTCTACCTCCTCAATCTGACATTTATGGTAAGGATCCCACACAGTTGAGGCGTATTCCAAAATTGAGGTAACCAAGCAAAGTACACGTTTGTTTTGTGGTCCTTTTAGCTCACTCCATACAAAACGCAGCACCCTAAGCACGCCTCGCATGAAACCGGACCTTGTAGCAACACGTGGCCGGTGCTTGCACACTCGTCATCTCGTCTTGCACACAGTCAGCGACTTAGAAGCCAAATCAACCCTGTATTCATTTCAAATATCTTTAACTTTCAGAGGTCAAGTTAAGTTGGCGGATTTTGGATTGGCACGATACTACAATGCCGAAGACAAAAAGCGACCCTACACGAATAAAGTGATCACCCTGTGGTACAGGCCACCTGAGTTATTGCTTGGTGAAGAGCGATATGGCCCAGCTGTTGACATTTGGAGCTGTGGTTGCATACTTGGAGAGCTATTTCTCATGAAACCTCTCTTTCAGGTTTGATGATACCTACCATTGGGTTTTGTACATACTTACCTATCATTTTATGTAGTATTTAGCGGCGGGGAGATGATATCAGATTTGCTCTGGATCAAATGTTTTACCCTACCCCACCATTGTCAAAAGCGGTGGGGCAGGACCACGAATTTGCTCCGGATCAAATTTTATTCCTGACATCTCCCTGCCGTAAGTATTTAGTGTACCGTAGGTGTTTAGTACCTACCCATCTTAGGTATTGTATAGAAAAATAATTTTGTTTCTTCAGGCCATTCAATGTGTAAATTTTTGCAAGGATTTTCTGGAGCAGTCCGTAATTTGACCAATCTAGGTTCGTCTATCGCTATCGAAAAAACATCTGCCATCTGCGTCGCTTCCTTTTTTGTAATTGAGCTGTTTCTTTTCCCAACGCTTTTATTTTGCCGCAGACAGGAAATTTGCACCTCACTTTCGCAGGCAATACTCTTGCACAGCAGAGAGAAAACCTCTGTGTCGCTTGGCAGGGCGAGTTGCAACAAATTTTTATTGATTTTTGTCGACACACATGTGTGCAGGTCTTTGGAACTGTAACCCAGAAATGTTTCACTTGACTTCGATGATGTGGATAAAAAGTGTGGATGAGTAGCTCCTCATCTTTTTGCTTTCAGTCGAATTCGGAATTCAGTCAGCTGGAACGGATATCTGTCGTCTGTGGTACTCCCACACCTGCCGTTTGGCCCAAGGTGATCCAGCTCCCACTCTGGAAGAAATTCGACCCGAAAGCAATCCATAGGCGAAAGTTGCGGGAGGACTTCAAACGGATAATGCCTGAAAGTGCTGTCGATCTTCTCGATGGGATGCTGGAATTGGATCCTGAGAAGCGAATCACCGCTGAAGATGCATTGAAAAGTGCCTGGCTGAAAAATGTGGACCCTGAAAGGTGAGGCATTCCACACGAATTCTTTCTCCTCACCATCCCTCTCCTCTCTCCTCCCTCCCTCTCCTCTCTCCGCCTTCCCTCTCCTCTCTCCATCTTTCCTTCTTCCCTCTCCTCTTTCCCCCTCTCCTCCCCCTTCACCCTCTCTTTTCCTTTCCTCCTCTGTCTCAACAGTCAGCTAATCTTCTTTTTAAAATCCCCATAATCACTTTGGTATGGTGCATACAGGGTGGCCCAAAAAAAAGGTAACCCAAATTGCCAGGTTTGCTCCTGCTGGTTTTGCATGGTTTAAAATGTGTTTTCAGTCTTTTTTTTATCAACCTGCTCTAAAAAAGGTGTTCCACACCATAAAATTTGAAATGGTACAGTTTGTTGCATGTTTTTGTTGACCATCAATCAAGAAACTTCAATACATGCATGGTTGGCCCAGCATTCGGAAAGCTATTGTAGTGCTGCCTTTTAAGCAGATTTTAACAGTTCTGCCTCATACAGACACAAATTATTGAATGTGGTAGCCACCTTCCGTGCTTTCGGTTCGGTCCGAATTCAGAATCATGCCTGCTGTGGCTACCCTCGGACGCGGACAAATGAACGAAATGTAATCACAGTCATTCAGGAAGCCGAGCTACGTCCATAAAGTCTTCCCCGAATGTAGCGCGAATTAGAACACCCATAGTCACGTTTGTGGTGGATCTTGTAGCAGGTTGAGGCATTTTCCTATAAAATTCAAACGTTGCAGGTTCTGACCCCTCCAGATTGTCTCTGCGGGCTGTTCTTCTGCAAACAACTGATTGCCATGAAGGAGCATTAAATCCAGAACTTTCCACTCAACAACTGCTAGGTCAGCGACGAAAGTCACATTGATTCCTTGGGGGCGACGTAAAAGGGAGCAGTTTTCAGAGCACCTCATGTTCGCACGCACTCTTCCGGATTCGCGGCAAAAAATCACCCACTTGATCGGAAATTATTCAACCGGTAAATCTCCAAGTGGTGATGGACAACTTCAAATCATGTGTGCAATAGTGAGAGATGCTGAAGTCTGGCATTTCGAACATCTTGTCAACAGAAGCTCAGCAGCCGCATGATTCTTGAAAAAGAGAACCTCTAATGTCCGGAAAAGACCACAGAATCGTGTGGTTTTAAAGTTATTTTGTTTGAATAAAATTTGACACCACGTTTAGCTCCAAACTTTCGGTTACTTTTTTTTCGGGCCACCCTGTACATTCGCCAACACGCACAAGCGAAGGGCCTGCATGATGTGTTTGCCTCTGTAATGGCAAGATCCGTTATCTTGTGTCCAGGCATGGAGTGAAACATGGTAGCCTCCAGCATCTATTTAGCCATTGGATTGGAATACGACCCGATTGATTGGGTGAGGTGTGCCTGTTGTTTTGATCATGTGTCCCATTTGAATGCTGCACAATGGTCAAACAAAAAGAGCTGCCTGAGGGATTTTGGCAATTCCACTTTAAAAAAAAGTTTCTGTTTGTGTCTGGCTCTGTTTCAAACGTATTTTTGTCTGCAGAATGCTAAAGTAAAGCAAATTGTGCTTAAATTACAATTGTAGTGGAAGGGATGCCGTATTGTCAGGACTTTAATTTTTCTGACTGATCTTTCCCCCCTGCAAGAATGAGAATTTGAATATCGGTGCCTTGGTTTTCAATGATCATTAATTTGCCATCTCCAGTGCACAACAATTTGTGGAAAATCACCTGTGGTACAAAACTCGTTTGAATG
>JASGXE010013514.1:0-11941 GCA_030068105.1 Sinentomon sp. SZTP_YWyxl
GGACACACGAGGACTTTGGCCAAAGGTACCCTTGGAGAAAGGTTAGGGGGTAACCTGAGCCAAAGGCCGAGGTTACCCCCCTGGCCTTTTTCGGCAGGGGAATCAAAAAGGAAGTCGGTACAAAAGAAACAAATGTTGCTATTGAAGTCCTTCCTGGTGTGTGCAGGGCACACACCAGGAAGGACTTTGACAGCAACATTCTAGGGTGGGGGGTAACCTCGGCCAAAGGGAGAGGTTACCCCCCCTAGCCTTTTTCCGGCAGTGGAATCAAAAAGAAAGTGCAAGAAATAATGTTGCTCCTATTGAAGTCCTGGTGTGTGCCCTGCACACACACCAGGACTCTTTTCCCACCTTTTCCGACGGTACCCTTGGCCGCACACACACCAGGACTCTTTTCCCACCTTTTTCCAACGGTTGGTACCGTCGGAAAAAGGCTTGGGGGGGGGGTAACCTCGGCCGAAGGCCAGGGGGGGTAACCCCCCACCTATGCCCAACCCTGAAGCTCGGGCTGAATGCTCCTGCAATTGCAGGAAAAAAAGTGCCGAAAAAATCGCTGCAGCGCGCACACGGATGACAACACGTGCAGAGTTTTCCGAAGAATGAAATTTGAGCGAAATGCGTCGTCTGCTTGCACCGAATTGTTGCGCGAAAATGAATTTCGCCGCAAAAATTCATCTTTCGCCGCGCGCGAATTTTTGAAAAGCGATATTTTACCTGGGATTCGGATTCGAGTCGCTCGAATCCGAATCCAGTGCGGATTCGACCCCGAATCCGAATCCAGGGCAGGATTCGACTTCCATTTTTTTTCGAATCCGAATCCAGCCCAAGGATTCGGTTTGAAATTTTTTCGAATCCGAATCCAATCCCAGGATTCGGTTTCCTTTTTTTCGAATCCGAATCCTGGATTCGGATTCGAGCTCGAATCCGAATCCGGATTCGGATTCGCACACCCTTTATGCCCCTCTCTGGATGTTTTCCGGAGGGGCTTCAACGGTTGATTGACAGATTCTCCCTTCAACAAGTAGTAGGTAAATTTTGTCACCCCCCCAAAGGATCTCCAAGTCCCACAGGTGGGTACCACCACAATTGATTTGATCTTTCACTGTCCGAAATCTAGTCTTTTATCCATTCATCCGATTGCAGGTCTGAGTGATCACTTGGCAATTCATGCTTCTTTTTCTGTGGATTGTGCATCCCCCCACCGTTGCCAACTGTGGCTTTGCTGAGCTGGGTCGGTATGATTACTGTAAATATGATAAAACTGCAGGGATAGATTTTTAAACTTTGCACTTCTTGATTTTGGGGTTGCTTCCCGAAATTTGGAAGAGTTGAGGGCTGAATTCAAGATGTTGTGCAGACTTATCATTGAGAAGTTTGTCTCCAAAAAGAGAATGTAGAAATAGAGAACCATTCTTTTCCTTATTGGTTTTACCCCAAGGCTCAGATCTCAATACCTCTCTTTAACAAATTTGTTCAAAAACTGTTCTGTCACCCAGCATCAATCCCCCGCTATATTCAGACCTTAAAAGCCTATCAGAGGGAACTTCTTGCCTCAGAAAGAAAATTTCTGAGGGGCTTGGAGGTGAATGATGTGATCACCACCAGACAATTTTTCCCCTGGCATTTTCCCCCGCCAAAGAGGAATTCGGGTTTTGCCCCCCCTGGCCGAAACCGAGAAGAATTTTCCGGGCCCCAATTTGGCACTTCTTTGGCACAAAATTCTTCTATAAATGGTTAAGGGGTCCAATGCCTTTAGGGATTTTTCAGGTAAGAAATTTCTGAAACACCTTTAAGGACCGGTATTTATTGGTTTTATTTCCCTTTCTTTGGTTGGATCCAACTTGAAGGTTTTTGGGAAGGTTTTTCGGATTTGGAGAAAAAATGGATCTCATGGGAAAGGAACCGGGGATAAGAAATTTGGACTTGGGGTTTTATTTTCCAAACTAAATTGCACCTCCCCTTCCCCTTTCTTTGGTGCCCTTCCTTGAAGGTTTTTTCCAAGGAACTTTTCGGATTTATTTCCGACAAACAAATCCTTTATTATCCCGGATTCCGATTAACTTTTTTTCCCCTCCCCCATTGTATTTGGGCCCCCATTTTTTCCCCAACTAAATCGGTGGCATGGGGTGACTTTGCAGACAGATTGTCATTTATCATTCCTGTTGGGATTCCATAACAGTTGAGCTGCGTTATCGTCCTATAAATTGATTGTACAGTTGATGTTTGAGCAGAAACTTGTGTGCGGCTGAATAATTTGATCCTTTTCCATTGCATAACTTATTACATATTTTGAGCTAACCTTTCATTGTTCTTTTACACTTGTAAGTTGATGTTAAAGATGATATTAAATTGTTGCGTGGATTGAATAAGAGACAAAAAAAAATTTGCTTAGAGATGTGATGCTGATGTTATCTCCTTTGAGGCTTTGGTCAGATCAATAAGGTCATGTAATAATTCAACATTTGACCCTTATCGATTCAATACCCATGATGTTCATAAAGAATCCACTGCACAGTTTGTGGCAAAAGTTTCTTTTTGTTTTTTCATCCTCCCTGGCATTAAACTCTATCCCCTGGATTTGAAGCGCAGTATTGTTAGGCCCCTTCCAAAGGGTGGCCTGCCACTGTCTGTTTCCAGCTTCAGGCCCATCAGCTTAATAAGTGCATCAGCTAAGTTGATGGAGAAGATGGTTGCAAGGTATCTTCTTGAAAGCAGGTACTTTTTCCTTCGTGGCCAACATGGTTTTAGGTCTGGTCACTCCTGTGAAACCCAACTCACAGGTTTTGTTCATGATTTGTCGTCAACTTTGGGCAGGTCAATTCAAACAGATGCAATATTCATAGACCTTGTGAAAGCATTCGACAGGGGTGTCTATTTCTTTACTCTGTTGGAAGCTTTCTAAACTCTCCATCCCAGAAAATCTATACTTGTGGATATGTAAATTTTTGAGCGATAGATATTTCCGGGTCCTCATCAACCAGGATCAATCAGATCACCAACCTGTCACTAGCGGCATTCCACAAGGCTCTGTTTGTGGCCCACTTCTCTTTCTAATATACTGGGTGACCCAGAAGTAACGCAAAAAATTCCTTGTGCCGTGGCATGGAGTGCGATTTCGTGCCGAATTACTATTCTTGTATCAAAATGTCCAGTCTTTCTGCTGTTGCAGGTTTCTATCTTCCTTCTTCATACATTTATACACTTTTGCTGGTTGTTTAAAGCATCTGTTGGTCTTTCTGCAATGCCGGCAGTTTTTTCTATCCCTGAAAGTATGGAGCTAATCCGTTTGCGAGGAGACAACGACCGCTCCTTGCAAGAAGTGCAAGATCTGTTTGCTGCTCGTCACCCTGGTAGGCCGACCCCTTCTCTGTCGACCATTAAACGCTTGGCAGACAAGTTCGCGGAGACGGGGGGAGTAAGAATGATGCTGCCAAATCAGGACGGCCTCGTGCCTCGTTCTGACCTCCGAGGAAAATACCCCTGCCGAAATGGAGCATATCGAAGCTCACCTAAGATCTTCGGCTAGCCAATGAGGATGGCTCAGGTGTTGGTCTCGAGAGAAAGACAACCTTCAAAGAATCTTCAAGGAGCAGGGCTATTACCTACCCTTAAAAGCCGGTAGATATTCAGAAGCTCTTGCCAGATGACAGGCCGAGAAGATTGAACTTTTGTCGGTGAATGTTGGCTGAAATTGAGGCATAGCCAACCTTTTTGGAGACCAGAACTCCCTCGATTTTTTTGTGGGGAATCATCAAAGATAGAATCTGCTCAAACGACCCCGCGACCGTTCCCAACTAAGGGAGAACATTGGCAGAGTATGCTTGATATCACAGAACAGCAAATCATCAACGCGTGGAATCACTGTTCCCGACTGGAGCGATGTATGTGGCGCACGAGGGTGATACTTTACCGGTGTAGTGAACACCACATGGCGACTGACCTGTTTTCATAACATCATTCTGTCAATTGCGGAAGAATTCCACCAAAATTCTGAGCCAAAGCTCATAGACGTTTTTGCGTTACTTCTGGGTCACCTATAAGAATAAAAAGAAGGGTGAGGGAGGGGGAGGAGAGAAAGATAGGAGGGAGGAAAATGAGGAAATGAGAGGAGAAGGAGAAAGAGGATGAGAGGAGAAGACAGGAGACCGGCCCTCAGGGCTTCTTCATCGTGCCGTCTCTTGAAAGGACAAGGAAAGAAATTATGAGCTTAAGCTCGGGAATGCCATTTGCGTAGTTAGCAGAACTTGTTGTTTCTTCCTTGAAATGCCACGGATGCTAGATTGGTTGATGATTGTTGATTTAAATTAAATGCCACAGATGCCCTTGGAAGGTTGGAGAAATGTTATTACCACGGAGTCATCAATGCAGAGCATTAGGCTTTTAGTTTAGATTTTGCATGGCTGCACGCTGATTAACCAAATAAAAGAAGAGGATCTTATGAGAAATACGTATATTGATCAGCTGGATTAAGTGTCAGGCATAATAGTTACACACATGATGGGCAACATCCAATTAGTTTACAAATCAAATTAGGAGACCATAATTAAATCATTCGGCTTGTTAACGCCGCAAAAAAGATTATCCGTAATCTCGGGGCACATCTCCACAATTCCGTTGGAGTTTAAGCACGAAAAGGAGTTTTAGTTCCAATGGTCCGCAGAGGATGCACCATTGTCCTCACAAGGTTCTTCGTCGCCATTCAACCCACAGCGAATATGGCGTCTCCTCGCCATCGAGGTAGCTGACATTGATGACGACAAACAAAAGTTAATGAGAAAGCATGCTTGACTTCCCTGTCTGATGCTCTCCTTCGAAAGTCTTGGCTAAGTCCTGTCGTCGCTTAAACTGGTCAGCTGTGCCCATTCGCTCCCTAGCAGTCTTGACGAGGGGGCTTGATGGGATTTGATTGGGGCTTGATCAGGCCCAGGAAAGAACTGAAACGAAACAGAAAGGAGAGGGCACCTTCCCATCACAATGCTGTCAAATTGTGAGTTTCTTCCCAGAAATCATTCTCACGCACAAAAAAAGACAAAAGAGAGGGAAACCATTTCCCTAACGTAAACTCTTACATGCTCTTGTGCGTAAACTCTTATGCTTGGCTAACAATGAACTTCCCACAAGTTTGTAAGATCCGTCGGCATAGATTATCTACATTACAGTATCTAACACATTGCTCTGGCTTTGGACCCAAAGGCTCTCAATTCTGATGGCACCTCTTGAAACCATAGAATGATGAGAAAACTCAAATGCTTAATGGCAAGTCAACACAAAGTCCACGGTTGCAGGTTGCAATATGATTCGAACCAGCAAAAAGGGGAACACAAACACCTATTTACAATCATCATTAAAGAGAGAAAATGTCGAAAGAATTGATGTAAAATGGTAGCAAAAAGAAATAAAGCAAAAAGAAACAAAGTCCTCCCAGGAGACCCAGTGTTGGCCATTTGCAGAAGGGCCCATTCTCTCGGTTCACAAAGACCAATTAGTTGTCATAAAACTCTTCCATCATTGAACCTGAATTATTTTGATTGTGCATTTTGGCTTGGTCTTTGCGACAGTCACTTAAAAAGGAAGCGTCTTTTCACACTGAAGAGACTCTTGCATTGATGCATTTTCCTCATTGGTTACACAAATTCTGAATCATTCTCACCTTCTCATAACCTCAAAATCTGTGAAAGAGCGGCCTCGCTCAAAACACATGGAAATGCCAAAAATATTTGTAGACTTACCCCCTTCTCGGGGAAATCTGCGTGAACCTCATCTTCACTGACAGTGAACCATTGGGAAGTGGATCCCTGATCGCCTTTGATGAAACAAAAGGCTGATTAGCCTTCACACATAACTGTTAGTGTGAGTCAGTATGCTGTAGGCAACCTATTGTTCACACGACAATTATTGCACTAATATGCCAATAGTGCATCACATTTCCCTGCTTTTAATGGACTGAACAAACAAAACAAAGTGAGAACTTTACTCGTCGACGAACACTTTCAAAATGTGCAACATATACTCGTACTTTGACACATGACGCATTTCTCTTTACTTTTCACTGTTCCCTGAACTCTTAACGAAACTGACTCTGACTTGGCCGGGAAACATGCAGCTGAGTGCACTGCATTTAAGAGAGGACAAACGATGGAATCAGAAAACACAGCAGAACAACGAACGAATAAACGCAACAACTGAACATGGCATTTGTGACGAGAACACAGCTATGCACGTCTCTGGCTTCGTGTTCGCACGCACTTTCTCGTTGACCATCATCACTCAGCAGCGGAGCAGCCAGTTCGAGTTCCTTTCCGCAAGTGGCAGGCAGAACGCAAAACAAGACACCACCACTGGACCCTCAAAAGCAAAGAACGCCCGTGGGGGTTCATCTCCCAGAAAGGCCCTCACTCGGAAGTTTTACCCTCTGAACATATCCCCAAATCAATTTTGTGTGGGCACAGAAATGGGGAGTGCCAAGATAGACCATAAATCCACGAATTGGTGATGCCTAAAATTCGAAAATAGGTCTATTGTGGCCTTTTGAAAAGCGCAGAAAGTTATTTTTTGCTTGCCTGGCAGCAGGGGTTGCATATTGCATTTTGGACCTTTTCGTGAAATGAAGATGCACCTGCTCCGAAAAGCTCTGACCATGGGATTTGGAGTTCCCTTTTTCCTTTGTTTAGAATTGCATCATCCCTGCTTTTAGGTTTCATCTTGGAGATTGAAGGCACTAAAAACGTCCGCGGCTGTCAGAATAAAAGGCAAATTTATAGCCCATGACACGATTTCTGCACACTTTATTGCCCTGTTCCCAGGATTGAGACCAAATGAAAATGTTAACATTGACCATGAAAAGAAAATGTGGTCGCAAACCATCCGCCGGAAGATCCTGTGCAGCAGGGTGCTACACACCCAGTATATTAACGATCTCATACGTCACATAAAGTCTCCCATCAGACTTTTTGCTGACGACATCGTGGTGTACAGAGTTATCCATTCCCTCGAGGACTGTGTCGCACTTCAAACTGATCTGGAACAAATAAATGACTGGTGTGAGCAGAATTTAATGGAAATTGGGATCTCCAAGACTTCGGCCGTGTCATTTTCATCCTCCACTAACCCCCTGTTGTTTGATTATTCTGTGAATTCCGCTGTGCTATCAAGACCAGATTGTGTGGAAGTACTTGGGTTTTAAATTTTAACAGCAAGCTCAGCTGGACTCCTATATCCAAACGATTGTTAAAAAGGCATGGCATCAACAAAGTTTTCTCATTCGCAATTACAATCATGCTTCACGGCGTAGAAAGTCAATTCTGTATTTTTCAACTGTAAGGCCTTTGCTAGAAATTCTACCACCACATGGAGGCCCTTATCAAAAATGTCACATTGATGCAATTGAGGCTGTGCAAAGAAGGGCAGCTGGGTTCGTAAACAGGAAATTTTGCTTTTGATGCAAGTGTGACAAGCATGTTGACTGATTTGGGCTGAGATTCCCTCAAAAAAGACGGTTACACATGGACTGTCTGTGAAGCGTTAATGAAAACGGTGATCCGTATGGTGGAACAGTCTCTTTTGCTCACCCTCAGAAAAGCCTTCACAGGGCGATACGCAAACAAACAAAAACGAAGATCGACAGATGCAAAACTATCTAGAAATGCCACGGATGCTCCAGAGCAGAAAAGACTATTTGTCACCCAGGGTCACCAAGTGCTCCCTTACCAAGACATTCCCATTGTTTGGGCTTTGAGATCACATAATCACTGAAGAAGGAAAACAAGAGGAATGAACTGCTGTAAAATAAGATTGCAACTGTTTATCACCGAGGTAAGCTCTGTACAAAAGATCCCTTTCCCCCACACACAAAACTGTTTGAAACTCTCACAGAACCTAGGCCTTTTGCCTCTCTCGAAATTTAAGTAAACATTTTAAAAGAGTGATGAAATAACAATAACAAATGACTACACACTAAAAAGGATGAACACATTTCAAACACCAGAAACTTACATCTTTCTTCTCGGGCTACTTGAATCCTCCACGCAGGATCGCCCCACACGCGCCCTCAGTTCCACACCGCAAACGAAGCCACGCGGCTGCCTGGTTCCGCGAACCACCCTGAGATCCACACCACGCCGCACGCGTTTTTAATTGTTCTGGCCATTAGGAAGAAGGGATGACGAAGCAGTTTGTCGATCTCACCAGCCAACAGTGTTTTTCTGTAGGAATGCCCCAAGGAAAGGCATCTGTGAACGATTTCTCAGTTTCCAACATTCCTCAACGGAACAATAACTTTCCACCTAGATGATGTGGAGTCTGACGAAGACGATCATTTTGCGTCATTCTTCTGACGAACGTCAACAGTCTGTTATTGCAGAAACAGCTTCAAAGGAACGATGTTTCACCATGAAGTCGAATAACTATGGAAACATTTCAGACGTGAAAAGCTGAAGGTGAAGTAAACAAGCGTTTAGCCTCAAAGAGAACGGCATTTCACTTTGCAAAACAGGAAGAACCCAACGGTTTTCTCAACAGCCGGCGAGCGTGCATGCTGCTGCCAACTCCGTCCACAGCCAAAAACGAACAACCCAGTTTTTCACCTCCGCTCACCTGGCCCCGTACCTGCCGTCCGCTCTGCTTTGCATACATCCATCTCCCAGCTTATCAACACGCTGCATCACGCCACACTCGCTGTGATTTTCCGCGTCTGCTGTGTGCACTTTTGACCTTGAACTTCGCAATTGAATTTCATTGCCTACCTTCACTGTGCTTTGAACACTGGAATGAGATTGACCAGCGGAAATAAACCTGCGTGTTTTTGTGATTTGCATCTAAACGCTGTTTGCCATGAAAACCTGGACACTTTCCTGCATTGAACATTTTCTGGAATGGTCAAATCCTTTACATCTGCATTCAGGAATTGCATTGTCAACAAAGGTGGCTGGGATGGGCCCTGGATCTTCATTCGGAATGACCATAATGCAAGAGCTAGCAAGGCAATTTCCTTTGTGCCAACTTTACTCTTCAAAAATGTAAACAGGTATTCCTTTTTTAATCGCAACCTTTTTCTGTGGAACAAACTTGCATTGCCAGCTGAAATCTTGCAGTCACCTGAAAAGCAGTTCACTGATGTCATTTCTTCAAAACTAGATGTTTAGATAGTCGGTCTTCATAGCAAAATTACTAATTTCTACCCCCCATTTCTTTCTCTCCTTTTTTTGGCATGGTAATTTCTGCATAGGGTCTACTTACTGAACCGTGTGGCCTTATCACTCCTCGACTGAATTAAAACTAAACTGGCCACAATTCATATCTGCAACCTGCACCAATTTGAACTGCTCACCTCTTCCACTCTGGACTCTTGATGACATCTGCATCTGACCATTTATGCAAGGTATGACCTGTGCTTTTTGACTTTTATTTTCTTTTTAACATTGTATGAAAAATGAACATTGCCACTAACAAATAATTGCCCATTGGCAATTTGTCTGCATCGCCGGACTTCATTCCATTCCTCCACCATATTTGGAAACCGATGCGCTGTCCTCTTTTGAGCAATGTCCATTTTATAACGTCTTGACGTGGTGCCTGGTGCACTGAACTGTTTCTCATTTGCATCGGTCCATTGGCGTTGGATTTTACCTTCTGACTCCGGACTCTTTGTCCTTCGAACACATCAGCGGGGGGACTCTGTCCCCAGTTAAAAAAAATTGCTTGTCCTGCTGGAAACCTGCTTGTCCTGCTGGTAATAAAAGGTTAGGTTACTGTTAGATTAGGTTATCCTGACCTAAACTAACCTCACCTAACCCTTACCTAGGTAACCCTAACCTGGCCATCACCAGCATGACAAGCAAGACAAGCAGGACAGGCAGGTTCAGCGTTTTAGTAACTTCCTTTCGATGGTAGAGAGCATTTGGTATTGGTGCAAGTGCAAGAATGCTCGATTGGGGCCCTGTTTTCGCAAGAAAGAAAAAATCATTTTTTTTTCTTACCTTAAGCTGGGTATCTGGATTCTTGCTTTCTGGATTCTGGAATTGGAAGCTTATTAGGTTTGGGTTTGGTATTGGAATCGGAATCGAAATATCTCGGAATCAGAATCGAGTTTTTTGGAATCGAAATTGACATGGAATTGCACACCCCAACCAAACAACAGCTTTTTTCTTGCTTTCATTTCATTTGTTGATTGATCGGATTCGCTGTCTCTGCTTCCAGCCAACAGTTGGTACCGAAGTCTGTTGTTTGTTTTATTTTTTGGGCGAGGTATTTTTGTTTTGTTTTGTTGTTATGTGTTAACGAATCACAGGCAAACCATTACCACTCATTTTTCAACAGGCACAAAAGAAATGTTTGATAAGCAAGGTGTTCGATTCTGACTCAAAAAAAAAAAAAAAAAATCAGAATGGGCGTTGCAACTTACCCCATACAGCAGGATATGAGTGTGCCAGATACGATCCAGGGGAAGAAGAAAATCGGCATGGCGAAATCAGAAAATCCAGTGCGGATATCACAGATGCCGTTTGGTGTAAGAAAGGCCAAACACAACATCCATAAAGAATGAGAGAAAATGGTTGCAAATCTCAATTCAAATTAGCCAAGGCTCCTAGATAAGAAGACAGCCCATGCATGCAGTATGGGGCAAGTTCCGCAAGTTGCCAGCAAAAGAAAAGAAAAATGACATTAGTGGTGGTAGGTAAAGCTAACGAAAGGGGGAGGTATAGAAGTCCAATGACTTCCCTGAGCTGCTGTAAACACTTTCATTTTAATTCATCCTGAATAGGGTAGCTGAGAAATGGTAGTTTGGTATAGGTAGGCCCAGTGATTAAAGTGTCCGGGAAAAAGGGCCGGAAGCACATTCACAAAAAGGGCATCTCATTAATATTTTAGGGCACACAGGGTCATCATGTCAGGTTAACAGAGGGAGCTCGTCGCATCAAGGAAGCTGGGCCCAGCCCAGGGGGGGTCTGGGGGATGGAGCGGGGAGCCCCCAGTAATCGGGGTCTGGGGCAGAGCCCCAGCGGGGTTCCAAGGGGCAGGGCCCCTGGTGGGGGGTCTGGGGGGCGGAGCCCCCAAGAAGCTGAAGGATTTTTGAAATTTTAGGGTTCATTTTGGAGGCAAAACTGGTGTTCCAGAGGCAAAATTTCCCACCAGGGCAAGAGAGCCGTGGCAGGGAATTTGTCAACTGGGAGGCCGATGTCCCCCTAAAAGAGTCGCTGCATGAGATAATTGAGATCACAGAAAAAAATCATTTCTGAAATGTATAGCGGTGAGTGGTGGTGTCGCATGAGCCACGGCGGACGACGAAATTGCAACGTACAGGTTTGACAGAACTAACCTCTTAATCTATCCAAGCGTTCTCTTCCTTCCTTCCTTTTGGTTGTTCTCAAGTTACTTCCTTCAACAAACCAAGTAACCTATCCTACCACTAAACTTATGGTTTAAATATTACCACAATCACGAAGTACTTCAATCTGTGAACCTGTTTTTATTTAAAATATAAAACAAGAAAGATTTAAACAATTTGTTTATCTTTTCACCAAAAGAATTGTTCACAATTAAAGACCAATTTAATCAACTTCAACAGATGTCACAGTTCTTCACAATCTTCCTTTTATCGAACTGACCGAAGAATCAAAACAGTTCCATGAGTTGAACTTCTCCCTCTTTCCCAACCTCACCTCCAAATGGCTAAGTTCCACTTCCACCGTGAACGTTTCAAGGGTTTCCGTTGCGGTTTGCTTTACACCTTGATTCTCTTCGTCACACACTTCTGTCTTTAAAATTATGACTCGGCAAACTTTATCACCACCACCAGCTCCTCGTCAACAGTCTCTGGATATCTCTGGGCCACCAGCTCCTCTCAACAATCTGGGCATCCAGGACTCTCCACTTAAACTCTGGCCTTTGCTTTTTTAGCTTGGCCAAACTCACCAAGGTCTCAGTTCTGACCTGGCTCACCAAA
>JASGXE010013515.1:0-12096 GCA_030068105.1 Sinentomon sp. SZTP_YWyxl
AAATGGGGTATCAATAAAGTGGCCATGTCAGTGCGGCGAGGAACAATCCTTGGGAAAAATCAGACGGAAATGAGGTGCAAATGGTACCCTTAATTATTGACTGGAGGAACTTTAGGCGTCTGTTCGAACTTTGAGAAAGAGTCTCAAGACCGAGGCGCGAAATCATTTCGGAGACTGACGAAGTCCGTCTGTAATCACCACAAATGAATCTTACGGCACTCCGTTGAAGCCTCTCAAGCATGCAAATATGACGGAAAAGAAATGGGTCCCAAACCTCACATGCGTATTCCAAGATAGGTAACACAAGACTGGAGTATGCTTTAAGTTTAGCTGATGACTGGGCAGGCCTGATGTTTCGTACTAACATGCCCAGGACTTTTTTTGCTTTGGCCAACACATAATTGATATGGGCATCCCAAGAGAGATCGTCTGAGAATAGACACCCAAATATTTAAATTCAGAAACTTTGGCTATGGGCTGACCACCAATGGAATAAGAGCAGGTAGGGGCTGTGGTACTTTGCCTTTGGAACAGATCCAATTCACTTCGCAGTGTTAATTACCAAACCCAGGTACTTGCCCATGATTGAAGTGCATCAAGGCTGGACTGCAACGTCGAAACCTGAGAGGACCGTAAATTACCAAGTCATCAGCAAAGAGCCTGGATTTGCAGGTTAACACCATGGGGAGATCGTTAATGTACGTAATGAATAAAAATGGACCAATACACTTCCTTGTGGGACTCCACAAGTGACAGTCGTCTGGTAGAAAACTCACCCTCCACAGAAACTCCGGAAGAAACGCCCAGACAGAAAGTGCTGAACCAAAGAAATCAACGGAGCAGAAACTTAAGCAGTGAGAGTTTGTCAAAAGTAAGTTGTGGGGAATTAAGTCGAAAGCTTTTTTAAAATCAATGAATATTGCATGCAAACTACCTTTTGATTCAAGGGTGCAACCAATTTCAAATGCGAAATCAATTAACTGTGTAACGCAGGAAAATCCCTTTCTAATAGTTAAAGTGCGTTCATTTTCAGAATGGTCCGCGCCAAAACTCGCAGCAAAACGAAGGTGGACGCGGGGGCACGACAGTAGTGTCCAAATTGTACAACATTCTTTGCCTGAACATCCGAGTTGTTTCATTTAAGCGCTATTTTCGAACTGAAATTCCCGAAAGCGCCGGTGGATCAGTGGTAGAGCGTTGGACTTTCGATCACAAGATCGTGGGTTCGAGTCTCGCCATGGGCAAAATCTTTTTATTTTCATTGGGCACATGTTTGCTTAGAGAAAACATATCACAGATGGAAAAGCAACCAAAACATGATTTTGAAATTTTCCAGACATGAATACGTGTGCCTGTGTTCCAGTTGTTGGCAACAACAGCAGATGTGGCCGCACACCATTGCAGGTCGGTGCCAAATAATTGCAAAGAGTGGGCCAGCGAAGTTTCGGATCAACGCTGCACCAGAAGTGCATATTTCAAAAGCCAGGAGCGGAACGACCAGCAAACCGGACAGATCGTGGTCACAGAAAATTGAAAAAACTCCGAAAAATGGAATTATGAAAAGATTGAGAGGTGAAAACCGACAGAGTTTCGAAAACTGAGGCCCGCAGCTCAAAATCTCAGATTTCCGATTTTTGCACAAATTTGCACATCCCTGTCTGCAAAAAGCGCGCGGACCATTCTGAAAATGAACAGACTTTACATCTCGAAAGAAATAAGAATTTTGTATAACAACAGTAATATCGACAATAACATGAAAAATGTTTGGTCGCACAAGAAAAGAAGAACACATGCAACATTGTAAGACACTTCATAGAATGACCTCTGTTTCAGGTTTTATCGTGTGTACCAAATCTGAACTCAATTTTGCTAAATCCGAGACCTTAAAAATATGCTACTGGTATACTTGAATACGCGAAAGCAATAGAAAGCTTTCATTTATCGAGGGCTTGGAGAGACCCAGAACTATGGGGAAATTGCTGAATGTTCCGGAGAAAAAAAGAATGAAAGTATGAATTGAACTGATAACCGGAATAAAACTGCGAGACCGGAGTTTGGACCCGCAGTTTCGATTCTTGGGAAGGAGCTGTTTTGGTTGGTTCAATGCCGAGAACGCGGAAAGGAAAATTATTCCTCGAGAGAGTAACACAACTTTATTCGGAAACAACATTTCCCTTTTGTGTTTGAATTTTTCTGGTTTGCTTCCGATGGCTTTGTTTTACACGGTTTTACTGACGTTTTGTAGCCTCCTAATAGTCGCTCATAATCATTTGATTGAACTATAAAAAGAGACGCACGACCGCTGCAAATTGAAGTGGCAAAAAGGGAAAATCGAAATATGAACAGTGCAGTTGACTCAGGAGCGTCTTTCTTAGCACTGTGCGTATATGTATATCGAAAAAATAACAAATTATCCGGAAATATTCGTTTGATGAATTCTCCTCCTAGGTGGCTCGCTAAAATTTCCAGTTTTCTGGAGCTTGCTTCCATTGGCATCATTTTGAAAGCACCAACTATTCGTATGTCCATTGGTTTCTCCGATTTTATAGGTTTAGTCCATTCGAATCTCGAGAAAACATCGATGATAAAATGGTACTCACAGCCGCGCTTTTATTTACTCATGTCCTGCTTGTCGGCCATTGATTATTTTTTTTATTATTATTTAAACAATACTGTCCACAAAGGCAATGGTGGCAGAACGACGAACAAATCTGAGTCAAATGGTTAAAATTAAAAATTGTCAAAACATTTTAAAAGACAAGGGCGAAAACAGATTGGCAACAAAAGAAGAGTCATGATCAGTTACAAGAGTTGTTGCAAGGTGCGATGCCTAGGGATGCTTTTGCTCTCAAAATTGTGGGGGATGCAGAGGGGAGAGAATTCCAATCTCGAATGGTGCGGGGGAAGAAAGAATTAAAAAATCGATTGGTACTGCAAACCGGACCAGTGAGTGCCAGGCCATTATCTGTTCTACGCTGATTAAGTTTAATGGAATAGTTCGTTGGTAAAGAAAAATTGTAGGAATGTGTAACAATATCACTCAACAATTTAATTCGGCGTTCTTGGCGTCGTTGTGACAAGGGGGTTAAATCAAGTTCCTTCATCAAACCGGAAACACTCACGCCGCGTTCAAAAGATCCTGTTATCATGCGAGCAGCCCTCCTTTGGATCATTTCCACCCTAGATGCGTCCGCACGAGTAACAGGATCCCACACCGAACAAGCATATTCCAGGATTGGTAGGACAGAAGCTAGATATGCCTTAAACTTGGCTCGACGGGAGGAGTAACGAATATTTCTTGATATGAAACAAAGAGCTTTACTGGCTTTATCACAAGTGAAATTGATGTGATCCTTCCACGACAGATCGCTTGAAAGCAAGACACCTAAGTACTTAAAAAGGGAGACATTTTCAATTTGGTTTCCATTTATGAAGTATGTTGCGTCACAAAATGTATTCTTGCGGCGACGGGAGAAGGACATGGATTTCGTTTTAGCGGGGTTGACCTGCATACCCCAGGCATCGCACCATGCGGAAACCCGGTTGAGGTCAGACTGCAGCAGCTCCGAGTCTGCAGGGGATGTGATTGCCCTGAAAAGGACGACGTCATCTGCAAACAGGCGGATGCCAGAGGTAATACCGAGAGAAATGTCATTTATGTAAATCAGGAATAAAAGTGGGCCCAACACACTACCCTGGGGGACACCAGAGGTGACGAACGACTCCGTAGAAGTGGCTGACTGAACTTGCACCATTTGGGTCCTGGATTCTAAAAAACTTGATAAAAGGCGGAGGATAAAGGGAGGGAAATCTAGGCCCTGCAGTTTGGACAGGAGTTGATCATGCGGGACAAGATCAAATGCCTTTGTAAAATCAAGGAAGATGGCGTGAGTGACAAGGCCAATATCCATGTTTCTACCAAGTTCATCTACTAATAAAAGGACTTGAGATTCACATGACATATTTGGTCTAAACCCAAACTGATTTGGATGAAGAATTTCATTGTCAGATAAGAATTTCCTGATGGTGGTGGCCAAAACTTGTTCAAAGATTTTAGAACAAATGCAAGTGAGGGAAATGGGCCGATAACTCTCGGGTCTATTTGATGGTAAACCTTTTTTCTTGATGGGTACCACCATTGCTTTCTTCCAGTCGCGAGGCAGCTCACCAATTTGGATTATTTGCGAGAAGAAGGCGGTAAAAATGGTACTCAGTGCAGGGGCAAGCTCTTTCAGTAGTCGACCAGGCAAGCCATCAGGACCCATTGCCTTTTTTGGGTTTATGGAGGTGAAGAGCTTCTTAACACCTGAGGGAAAAATGGAGGGTAAGGAACTTGAGAAATCATCATTAAAAGGGGGAATAGGAAAATCACGTTTAACAGAGAAAACGCTTGAAAAATAATTGTTCAAAACATTTGCTATCTCAATGGACTCAACGACTGTGGCACCAGTGGATGTAAGCAAGGCGGGGACACTGCTGCATTCTTTCAGTGACTTTAAATATCGCCAAAATTTCCTGCAGTGTTTGTCTTCCAGAGTGTTGTTTATGAAAGATGTAGACAGATCTGAAGTTAAATCCGCGCATTCTGTTCTTAGCCGGCAATAGGCGCTCCGATCAGAATGGGAGCCAGTACGTCTGAATTTGGCGTGGACACGCCGTTTTTCTTGGAGTAATTTGCTTAGCTTTGGATTAACCCAGGGGAATTTAGGATTAACTTTGACTTTTCTTGCAGGGAAGGACGTATAAAACGACATAAGGGTGTCTCTGATAGTTATCCATGTGTCGTTTATGGCTCTGGCTTTAATTGACTTATCGCTGAATAAAGGGTTTGTAAGCAGTAAGCTGTTTAAATTGGACCAGTCAACAGCTGAATAGTCCACGAATACTTTCATGATCTTTTGATTGTTTCTGCTTGGCTTATTGGGCAATGTGAGGACTACAGCTTCGTGATCAGCAATGCCAGGATTGACTTCAACTGACACACCTGGCCACTGGAAGTTTGTCATTGCAATGTCCAAGAGAGATCTGGAGGTTGGTGTTACTCGTGTGGGTTGGTCTACCATTTGATTAAAACCAAAAGTATTGATAATGTCTTCCAAACATTTGTCATTATTGTTTAGGGGTGATTGATGGCCAGGTTCAGTGGAGAACAAATTTGGACAATTTACGTCACCACAAACAAGAATTTTGTGACCGAGAGACACATGGGCTCTGATTGAGTCATAAAGGTCTAATAGGATTTGGTCGTTGGATGGCAAATTGGGAGGCAAGTACACAGCAGCCAAATATAACTGAAAATGTTCTCCTAGGGCCAGAGAACACCACACAATCTCTAGAGGGCTCTCATCGCGAAGAAAGGTCTCAGCAGGAAGACATTTGAGGGATTCGTGAATGGAAACTAAAACTCCACCCCCTCGACGTACGCCTCGCCTATCACACCTAAAAGTCTGGAAGTCATTTGGGAAAATCTCGGAGCTGTCAACGTCAGGCCTCAACCAGGTCTCTGACAAAACAACAATTTTAGCTTTCATGGAATTGGTTAAAGTTAAGAGGTCAACACGCTTTTTAAGGCACATAATCGACTGGCAATTAACAATGACACATTTAATACGCAACAATGCAACTGGCTGAGAAATTTGTTGGCCTGACGTCAATGTATTTGACGTTTCAGGGGCAGGAAGGCGAGCATTGACCGCAGTTGGAATGGGTGAGGATGATAGCCCCAAGGGTGCATTTACTGGAACGGGTGCAGAATAGGTATCAAAAGCGGACATATTAACTTTGGCGGCAGGAAAAAAATGTGGAGTGACAAAGACTGATGTAGGTGGCATCCCTGCCCCCACCAACGCAACTGACTGATCAACTGATTATATCTATGCAAAGAGATAAAATCTTATTCCATCTGAATTTGTATCGGCAAGGACGATGTGATGTGTACGGATTCTGGCCTAAACCTTCATAGAAATAAGGCACACCCTGTGCAAAAGGGGAGACACATTTGCACGGCATCAAAAAGGGCAAAGTGCAAGATTGTTGCGAAGATTATCAGAAATCGATGGAAACTGTTCTCCTCTCTGTATAGTCCAACAACGTGCATAGAAAATTCCCTGCCATGTTAGAAAAATATCTCCTTGGCATCTCGTTTCATACTGATAGACGAACTATTGGAAAACATTACTTTATGTATCTTACAGGTTCGAGTTTGAGACAATGATTTTCCAGTAGATTTTGGATCTGTGAAGTATTCCGAAGTTTCAGCCACCAGGTCTCCGAGGATGATCAGGTTTGAATCACACTGCAAATTTGTTTAAGGCAGACTCCCTTTCATGTCCGTGCCCAAGATCGGTGAACGCGTATAAATACGTTTACGCGCGGCTTTTACAGGGTGATTCAGAAATTGTGGACAAAACTTCGCCCACGTATTCCTCTGTTAATTCTGAACAAAAAAGTCTTCATGAACCAATGTCCGCAAATGCACGACCGTTTGGCCGTTAAAAGGGATTTCTTTAGTTGTCCTCTATCGTACGTGCACTTTTCCAAACGCACTTTCGGATGATCTGAACGTCCTAAATGTGTCAAACTTGACAGCTGGGATCTTATGTGTCAAGCGCATTGCTTCACGCTCCAAGTTATACCAAAAAGCATCCCGTAAACGAACGGCGGTGCTGTCCAATTGCACGTATTTTAATATTACTGACCTGCGTTGCGGATCAAGTTTCAATTGACGCCATCGTAAGCATATCAGATCTTTCGTCGCTGTCCTGATGCACTATGAGACGAAAAAGGGCAATTACACGAGCCATGTTACCAAAACCTGTCCTGGAAAGGTGCAAAACCTGCCCTCCTTGCGAAGGGTGTCAGCTTGAACTTGGACATTCATTGTGTTGACTTTGTTTGTTGGAGCCCCAAACAATGTATTACCTGCTCTGACGGCTAAGGCATCCAGGACAGGTTTTGGTAGCATAGCTCGTGTAATTGGCCTTTTTCATCTCATTGTGCATCGGTACAGCGACGTAAGATCTGATATGCTTACGATGGTGGAAATTGAAACTTGACCCGCAACACAGGTCAGTCATCTGAAAATACTTGCAATTAGACAGCACCGCCGTTCGTTTTCGGGATGCTTTTTGGTAAAACTTGGAACGTGAAGCAATGCGCTTGATACCAAGGATCACAGCTGTCAAGTTTGACACATTTAGGACGGTCAGATCGTCCGCAAGTGCGTTTGGAAAAGTGCACGTACGCTAGATGACAACTAAATAAATCTCTTTTAACGGCCAAACGGTGCATTTGCGGACATTAGTTCATTGAGACGTTTTTGTTCAGAATTAGCAGAGGAATACGTGGGCTAAGTTTTGTCCACTGTTTCTGAATCACCCTGTATACGTTTACCGACCTTGTCCGTGCCGTTACCCTGTCCGCAGAAGAGTATTTGGTTTTTTAAACTATCCGACCACTTGGGCTGAAATGATATCGGCATCATGATTAAACCGTTATTCTGAAAATGAATCCCCTGCGGAGCTCCATGTACGTATAATTAAATTCGCAAACGTTCGTTTTTTAAATGACACGTCTTATTTTTCTCGCCCGACACTCGCCCGACACTCGCCCATCTCGACCGACACTGAGATAAAATGTGTAAAAATATTATCGTACTGAGATAAATTTTTTTTTCCATCGGTAAAATATTGGTCCTTTTTTGTATCAGTAGAATCTATTCGAACATGTGACCAGCGCATTAGATATCACGAACTTCCCTCTTTGATAATACTCTTACGTGTTAGACTCCTATGCAGCTCATGACCATAGACAAGTTGTTCTTCGCCTGCATACACGGTCGGGTGTTGAGGCTGACAGATATCAAGGCATGTTATTGCCTTCATCAAGGCATGTTATTGCCTTGATGCGTGGACGCTCAATTACCGTGACAAAGGAAAGGACACTCCAAAATATACAGTACCTATTCATGTTAAATGTTATTCATCTTATTCATATGTTATTCAATGTTATTCATGTTATTCATGATAAATGAATTGAAATCCACTGAGTTGAATTAAAAGCAAATATCTACGAATAGTATCCCATACCATGTCCTTGAATAATCGACGGACAACTTCGCTTTGACCCAACAGGAGGGAAATCGGGTTCTGATTATACAACCTGTACAACTCGTTGATTTGTGCTGGTGGCGTCAAAAACGTCGACCGGACATATTTCAAAAGCCTCGGATCCAGCTGGTCTGTGGGGCCATTAATTATTTCCTTTACACTGAAGCACCATTGCTGATCTCCTAAATATATGAAGAAATGAACGACGATAAAATATTTCAAGACAATTTGGGCAATTTTTGAAGCAATTTTGAGGCATGCTAGGCATGACAGGGATTCCAGGCAGCCAGTGGATCCTGAGGAAGCGCAGGCACAGATTTTTGAACAACTGCTCCACCGACCATTGGTCCAGGCATCCCGGTGGAACTCGACGGGGTACCGGCCATCTTGTAGAATTTCACCAGCTCCCACTGCTCCACACTATACGAGCAGGGTATCCAGGAGAGGTACCGATGTACTGCAGAGTGCTGCTGCCCACTTCCCCGAGAGTGCTATTGACTCAAACGTCTTCAACAACCAAGGCCAACATCACAATAGCAGATGTTACCTGTTTTCAGGCATTTATCGCCAACACAGAAGATGAATCAGTAGCATCGGCAGGTGATATTCTATTCGTGAAACGTCTTTGTAGCCAATTTACTTGTAAATCTACTGCGTTAGCAGACGCCTCTGTTGCGCTCTTCAATTGCATTTTTCGCACTCGCATATTTCCTGAAATGTGGAAAAAGCCATTGTTGTCCGTATTCCTAAAAATCGCGATCAAACGATATTGCATTGTTGTCTGGATGAGATAAATTTTCTTCACCCATCCCAGCACAGTTTCAGACGGGGTTTATCTTGTGAAACGCAGTTGGTTGAGTTTGTCAATGATATCAGTTTTTCACAGGAACAAAAATTGCCTGTCCATGCCATCTTTATTGACTTGAATAAGGCCTTTGATGTTACTTGTCATCAGCTGCTCATTGCAAAATTGAAATCCTACAGTTTTCCGTGCGATCTTGTTGAGCTCATCTTTCTCTACCTTTCGGGTCGTTATTCCTCTATAAAATGGGACAGAATAGTTTCTGACGAAACGCAGACAATTCTTTTGGGGTACCCCAAGGAAGTGTGATTGGGCCGCTATTGTTCTTACTTTTCATTAACGACATCACTATTGGGTTAAATTGTAAAGTAAGACTTTTTGCTGACGATCTGGTCATTTATTCTCCCATAAAATCTCATCTTGATCTTGAGGTATTGCAAAATGATCTGTTGAAAATCCAATCTTGGTGTGAGGAATGGAAAATGGGCATTAATCCTGGAAAGTGTGCATTCACGTATTTTGAAAGATCAAAAGTCCAATTCAACTGCTTCTCCAAATTGTAAAGTAAGACTTTTTGCATTGTATTTCGACGCGCACTCCCCCCTGCTGCCATATGGCTCCATGTTAAATGAATCAGTTCCTTCACTTCTCAATGGCATCTCGCGTTTCGATGAAAAGTGATATCTTTGAACGTCACAATTTACAAATCCACTGACAACTCCGGCACGATGCTATTCGTAAATTAGCTTTTCGATTGCTGACATCAGACTTCAATCGACGACCAAAATAATTGAAAAAAAAAAACCTTCGGGCAAAAATCTGTCAGTCGAAAGCCAATGCAGGAGCAAGCCTCGAATTGGGAAGCCGATCGCGAAGCGGCTGGGTGCGCGCAGCACCTTCTAATCTCTTTCGGGGGCTGCAATCGAGGGTACTCCGAGAGGGAAAAATCAACATTGTTTTAAATGCAGGATTTATCTCACAGCTCGGAGGTAAGCTTAACCCTCGACTGGAGTTCGCCGCCGTTTGAGAATCGTGTAACGCAGAATTGTGAAAATAAAAAAAAAAAGAACCATACGGAAAATGTGTTGGGATAAACAGAATGAAAGACAAGTTGCGGGACAAAGAGGGGAGGGAAAGAGAGCTGGGGAAAGTGATGTTCCCAATCTTACCTTCTCTGCCGCATCCGTTGTCCACGATGTATTCTTTCTTGACCAATGAGTAGGTTAACAGGAACGCTGTTAACGCAGCTGTCAAGAATATAACAATTGATATCCTTTTGCTTACTGGCATCGCAATGCAATCCGAATGACAAAAATTATGTTATGCAGTGATATACCATCCGCCGTAACGAAGAAATTATGGGGGTGAGACGTGGAAGTGATCATCTGGATGCCGGTAATAGATTGGGGACCATCCAATCATGACAGTTACCTATCTTATTTTCCTGTTAATCACAAGAGTAAAAAGTCGAGAGTTTCAAAGTTCATAAATCTTGATTGTACACTTAAATCGACGATAAAACGATGACAAAGCGATGAGGATAATAAAGGTGACAAAGATGATATAAAGAAGGAAAAAGATTATCAGCGAGCGAACATGAAACTGGATCGATTTCACAACTAAACATCGGACATCTCCTGCAACAATGTTGCAAGACGACGGATCGTTTTTTTTACTTTCTACAAAGCAGCTTATGGGTTTCATCGGTCGGATCGATTTCGCAACTAAACATCTGATATCTCCTGCAACAATATTGCAAGAAAATGGATCTTTCTTTTTCCTTCAGCAAAGCAGCTTATGGGTTTTCATCGGTCGGATCGCTTTCACAACTAAACATCGGACATCTCCGGCAACAATATTGCAAGAAAATGGATCGTTCTTTTTTTTCCTTCAGCAAAGCAGCTGATGGGTTTTCATCGGTCGGATCGATTTCACAACATTGATTATTTCCCTCCATTGAAGTCCCAGGGGTGTTTAAGCTTCTCAATAAAATTAACCCCAAAAAGGCCATGGGGCCGGATGGGCTTCCGGGTCGCATGCTGAAAGAACTGGCTCCGTCATTAAGCGTAGCTCTAGCTCCCTTCTTTTCCCAAATATTTCAGGTTGGAGACATGCCCATGGACTGGAAACGAGCCCCAGTGATTCCCATAAAAAAGAAAGATATGCCCTCTAATCGGGCTGACAGCTACCGCCCGATCTCTCTCACATGTATTTGCTCTAAAATATTTGAGCAGATTCTTGCAACATTTATTCGCAAATTCCTTCACAGCAATCAAATTCTCCATCCAAACCAATTCGGGTTCCGTGAAAAAATGTCATGTGAGACTCAGGTTATACTTTTAGTTGACGAACTTGCCAGGAACATGGACAGAGGACAATGCACACATGCCGTTTTTCTTGATTTCCAGAAGGCCTTCGATTTGGTGCCGCATGGTCAACTCTTAAATAAAATGAAATCTATGGGGTTTCCCTCATTTGCCCTAAAACTCACTGCCAGCTTTCTATCGCATCGTTCCCAAATGGTGTCGGTTCTCACATCCACCTCAGACGAAACGCCCGTCACTTCTGGTGTTCCTCAAGGTAGTGTTCTCGGTCCTCTTCTTTTTTTGATATACATTAATGACATAGTTGTCAACTTATCATCTAGTATACGGCTATTTGCGGACGATGTCGTTATTTACAGAGTAGTGAATTCCCCTGAAGACAGCTCGTGTCTTCAATCAGACCTCAACCAGGTTTCATCGTGGTGTGACGCCTGGGGAATGCGCATTAACCCAACAAAAACCAAATTCGTGGCTTTCTGCAACCGTTCATCAACAGCTCGCAGGGATGTAACTTATCTGATTAAGAGCCAGCCCATAGAAAACGTCAGCCTCTTCAAATACCTTGGTGTATATATTTCCAATGATTTATCCTGGAAAGATCACATCAACTTCACTTGTTCAAAAGCAAGTCGCACACTCTCATTCATTTGGAGAACCATGCGTTATTCCTCCCAAGAGGCCAAGTTAAAAGCTTATTTGTCCCTTGTTTTACCAATCCTTGAATATGCTGGAGCAGTCTGGGATCCTGCAAGTCAGGAGCTTATTTCCAAACTCCAGGTTGTGCAGAGAAGAGCGGCTCGTATGATAACAGGTTGCACCACGTGTGTGGTAACCAAAACCCAGATTTGAACCTTGATCCATT
>JASGXE010013516.1:0-12025 GCA_030068105.1 Sinentomon sp. SZTP_YWyxl
AGATTCGCTTTAACCGAGGTCAAAATCTAACACATCCAGAAATGTTTTTGCAATCCGGCGCTTTAATTTCTACCGTAAGAGTAAAAAGAAAGAAAAAAAGTTGCGGAGGCAACAGTTGAAAAACACACGCAACAATTAAATTGGAAACACAGATAATTCCTCGAATTTCCAGCGGAAATTTGGGCAAGATCAGCGAATGGATTTGGATGGTGATAAAGGGATGGCTGTCAATTTTAAGTGCAATAACATCGAAATTATCAGCGGGATATTTATTCCACTTTTTGTTGCATTTAAAGGGATCAGAGATGATAGTTCCTCTGCGATTTTCCTTGCAGAATTTTCTTTGCGAAACGAGGGTGGTTTGCTCAGGAAATCCAGTCGGGACGAGGAAAAAAGTAAGTGGGGAGAACGTTCATTGTCTGCAGAATGCTATAAGACTCCTTGAACGAGTGAAAGAGGCGAAAGTTTTAGGTGATTTAACGGCCGTAGTGCAACTCTCCCTCAGGTTCAACTCAGAAGCCAATTCAACAGACGGATGCATCTTTCAACGCAACAATGGAAAAGGCATAAACGCCGTGCATAAAAATGAAATTTTAGCACAACAAATATATCCTTTTGAATTGACTATTCAGTTGAACCCGAGGGGAATTGCAATGAGGAATCTTCAAAACGGATATGGGAGATGACGTGATCTCATGCGACTGGTTGCATGTGAACTGCAGATTGCTTTTAAACTGAGTTAACATTACCCAGCAACCACACTGAGCACTCATATCCCAACCAATTTATGGAAACCTGACGCATCCTAACAGCTTTAACTTAACCTAACCTATATCCTATAGCCATCACCTAACCTTCTCAAAGCAAACTTAACCAATTCTTACGAATATAACCCAGCAGAACCTGCGCCTCAACCTATCGTAATTCATCCCCTCCTTTTTATTATGTTTCCTAACTGCATCACTACAGTCAAATGCTCCACCCTATCATTTTCTCATTTTTCTAATCGCCTCATTACTGCCAAATATTCCCCACACCGAACACCACGTCCATTATCTCATGACGATGCTGCACCTCGAAATGACTCAATCTTACTTGTCGAATATAGAGAATGCGACCGGGTGGATATGTTAATCGAGTAATCGAGATAGGGAAAATCTTCTTCTCCGATATAGAGTTTTCTGATCTAGTCAAGACCGATTGCAATTATTGCGATGCGTTTCAAGATATACGCAAATAGCTTTTTGGAACTTCCCTCGGCGTGGGATTGCGGTGGGAAACGCCGCTAATGAAACCAAAATCAGGCAGCTGGCATGGTTTTGCAACGAAATCTTTTCGATACTCAAACTCATTGCGAAAAGTTTTATGCGAAACCACTTCCGCGAAAGATGCGAAATAATCTGATTCAAAGATAGATTACGACGCTGAACGACAAATTTCGTAAAAAAGCCAAAGTTTTCAGATCTTGAACCCGGAACCTCTGACATTTAACATGCAACTTCCCTATTTTTGGAAGCGATTCTCTATTCGATCGAAATGCGGATTTGTACAGGGTCATTCGAAGAAAGCTAGCCAAGCAAAAATGGTTCCTAACACTGCCGATTGTTTATTTCCCCTTGTCACACGCGAAAGGTTAAAAACGTTCTCTGTAGCTTATGAACACGACGGTAATACTTATGATTTATTATATCTATTTAACTGTGGGCATCCTAAATTCAGGCTAAGACTGAGGACAGCATACAGAAAGATGCTCATATCCTCCAGTCACTTCTAATTAGGTAAAGCTGTGTTGATTGTGTTGTTTTTAGATGCAGTAACTTCTGAACGACCTTTAAATCAGAATGTGCAAAAAGTACATTTGTGGACTTATGCCGTTCTACGACTGCGGACTTAGGTCATAAACTCGAGAGACTTGCGCAGAAAAAGAAAATGATTCATTAATAAATAAACCTTCAGGAGACCATATAGCTTCGCAAGAATTTTATCAACCTTCCCCATAAGAATGTCGGCACACCTTCGCCAACGAAGAGTGTGCCGACGACTCATTGGAGAAAAAATCAGTCTGTAGTTTTTGTCGAGCGCAAACAAAACAAGCGGCTGGCATAGCTGCTCTGTCAGCCAAGCTTATCCACCAAATCCCGTTCTGGGAAATGCATGATTCTTGCGGTTCATTGCATGACATTCAGATATATTGCTTGGAGATTTGAAGGTTTTAAAGGTCAACATTGCTCTGAAACCCGAGGACCACCCTAAAAAATTCACTTCTGAACCCAGATATAACTTTTCACAGAATGAACAGCTTTATCTACAGTCAATATTCAGCGACAGTTGAAATTAGTAGCCAGCTCTGAACAGAACAAAATACGTGGCAATCCATTTTGGCTCTTCTGACTCAACTGAATCGGGCACCAAATGCAATGCAGCGTGTTCGGTTGAACACCATATTGATTATTCTCGTCATGCTTCTAGCACATTGCCGTCCCAAAACATCATGGGAAAGATTCCTCCAAAAATTTCGAGCGGCCGCCGTCAATGGCTCTCCCACTTTCGCCCCTAACTTTTAAAAGTGTTATGCAACCCACACAACATTGCACCAATCGCATTGCATAGCTCTCGCTTATTCTGGGGCAAATTTATAATCGAAAAACTGTTTCGGAAATGGAAATATCGTTCGCAGGAGTCACTTGGAACCAAAGACGATCTTTCATTTATGTATACAGGTGGTTCCGAGTACAAACTACATGTTTGTGAGTACCAACTACATGTTTGTACTTTTTGGACACCCTGGATACGTTTCATTAATTTATGTGGTTTGCTAAACCTTGCGGACAACGTCCTGAGGCAATTCTATAAGACGAAAATTAAGAATGGCTTTTTGTTTTCCGATGACGATTGGGGTTATTCCCCGAAAAACAAACATGACACTCTACACTGTAAAATTTGAGCGACATTTTGGAGACACCTAAATTTACTGAGAGCCAGATTGAAAAGCGACGAAATTACAAAAAAGCGCGAAGAGCGATCTGTTATCACTTCGTGCTTTTTCATAATTTTCATTGCTTTTCAATTTGAATTGAAGTAAATTTTTGGTGCGTCTTCAAAGTGTCGCAGAATTTTACTGTATAAGATTCCATGTTTTTCTTGGCGGAGTCCCCAAGAAGTCACGGGGGATATAAAGTCATTCACAAAGTCATTCTAAAGTCATTCAAATTGGGCGGCCCTGTCTCAGCATGACATTTCGGAATTTTATGTTCGAAGTGTTTTGTCGACCCTATATGCGTTACTTACTTCCATTCGTCTAGCCTGGTAGACGGTCACTGATAGCCTTTCAACATTGTTGTTGTAACAGAGAGAGATTGACAGCTCCCCACTTGTGTTTGAATCTATCCGGGAGACTCCGGGGTATAGATCTGTGGTCATTTCCTAGAAAATAGAATCGAATGAGAAATAATTTTGATCGCCTGAAAGCATCAGATTTTTTGTCCCAAAATGGATCACATGAAAAAACAGGGCGCCGACAATTTTGCCGTTTTTTGTTGTTCAATTGGCTACTCTGTGAAACCACAAGTTTAATGCTGCTATCAAATAAAATTCAGGTCGAGTCCACGACCACAATCGGCAAGTCCATTGGGGTTTATGGAGCCATGAAAGACTCTATTCTATTACGGGCGAGAACACTGATGGACTGTTCAAATGATGGACTGCTATCACCATGTGAACCTGATATCCCCATTCCTAAATTGCCATCTGCGGATCAGCTATCCTCGATTTCCATAGCCATATTGGTGTTGAGGCAAGATGTTGATGAGATAAAGAGTGCCATGGTTGCTCTCGTCAGTGTTAATGGTTCTAAGCTTGAGGCACTGGAAAGGAAGCTAGAGATCCATCAAGAACTGCTTTCTAAGTTATCAGAAACGGTTGCTGAAATTCAACGAGCAGCTGCCGAAATTCACATCCATGGCGGCAGTTCCTCGAAGTCTCATAATGAGCCATTGACTCTTGTTAGAGCCGCTTCCAACGGACATTCTCCAGATCCTGATTTGGCACCAGCCAATCCAGGAAGTGCCCCAAGAAGTCCCAAAGCTTTGTTGGACATGTCATTCCCCGATGAAGTCACTCGAATAAAATCGCCGTCGTACTTTGGTCACCTGGACTCCAAAAATTTGATCGTTGGTGACTCGATTACCCGTTCACTGACACTCCATCGAAATCTTGAACTCAAGGACTGTCTGATCCTAACTTTTCCGGGCGCAACCATTTTCGACATTGATCAGTTTTTTCTTCGCTCGGCCCTATTACACGATGGTCCACGGAGTGTCACCCTGCACGTCGGGTCGAATGACTTATCTAAACGGTGTTATCCCAAGTCCGTTCGTGCCAGTTACGATTCACTTATCAGTACTGTCGCCTCCAAAGCCACGAATGCTGTCATTGGATTTTCCGCAATTCTTCGACGGCGGGATGTGCCTGATCCGGTGACTTATCAAGTGAACCGATCCCTTCAAGCAAGATGCGAGGACTTGGGACTCTTATTCATCGATGCTAACTACTGGTTAGATCAGCACTCGTTGTCCAGAGATGGGATTCACCTCAATCGTCAAGGGGCTTGGCAGTTCACTTGCGTCATAGGATGGTTCACAAGTAAGATGTTCGAAATTGGCCAACTTCGGTCTCTTACGATGGCAGGCGACAACTTTTTGGACAATTTTTTATTTTCCAGAAACTTTGTAGCAAAGTGTATGTCCACCTAAACAGGGTTATCAGGCGGGGATCATTTTCAATGATTGCACCATTTCATGAATATCTATTCACCTGGCTGTGCTGGAATTTTGCTCATCATTTCATTTGTAAAATTGCTTTGGAAATACGAAAATTTGCATTATCTGTCGTTGCGTCAAACAACAAAACTGTGTGCTCCAAAACTTTTACCGTGTCACATGATGGTGTGCTGGGCAAGGAATTTCTTTCACGTGACAGTTTACAATCCAGTCCCTTGATTCATGATGCTGGTAGCCCAATCTGTTTTAAAAGTTATTCACCAATAATTGGTCCTGACGAATATGCAGTTTCTGTTTACGGGGTAGGTGGAAATCATCCTCCAGTGGGATTTTTAGATACGAGTACTGAAGCCTTGACCCCAGCACTTTCAGTTTCTGCCCCCCAGCCACTGATTATTAGTCCGCTAAATGTGCATTCCGAGCAGGTAGTTGTGGTCCCCGCAGAAAAACGCTCTCTTTCCTCCGGCAAACACAGTGAGTCTTCAGATCTGGTCACCCCGGGGGATTCTGCATCAACTGATGAATCAAGTGTCCTTTGCAAAAACCTACTCCTCTCAGACCAAGCTAAGAATTCACTTTCGCATGATTTGCAGCACAATTCGCCAAAAAATTCTATTCCTCAAAATAATAGGCTGAAGCCTTTTTCTGTCCCCTTGAACATTGCAGTAGTGAATTGTCGCTCTATTGTCAGCCTAGATAAACGTGTTGATCTTGCTAGCTTTTTAAGTTTACATAGCGTTACGATTGTTATTTTCTCCGAGACCTGGTTGAGATCTGACATTGGGGATTCGGAAATCTTACCCTCAAATTTTGTAATATTTCGGCGGGATCGCAATTCTGGAGCCCGCGGCGGCGGTGTACTGATCGGTGTCCATAATTGCATGATCTGTTCCCTTTCTCCTGCCTTTTCTGAGACTGAAACTCATGATGGCAGCAACCTGGAAATTATATGGTGTTCGATCCAACTCAGCTCTAGGCTAACAATCCATCTTGCTGGTGTCTATCTTCCACCATCTCTAACCGCTGGTTCTACACTGTTTGATGACTTATATGATTCCTTGGCCTACCGCATGGCACTAGGTCACAAAGTGGTGGTCTGTGGAGACCTCAATGCCCCTGGTATTAGCTACGACTCTTCCCGGCGTGGTTCTTGTACGATTCCATCTTGCAATTCCAATGACAAATGTGTTGAAAATTTTATGCTGACCTTTGACTTTCTCCAACTAGTTGATGCCCGACTCGCCGAACGTCGCACTCTCAGTCTGTCCTCATTCTGACTAATTTTGAAGCCCCAATCCAGGGAGTTCATGTTGTCCCCGGAATTAGTGACCATGATGCTGTTGTTGCTCATATTTGTCTGCCTGGATGTTGCTCTTCTGAAAAAGTTCTCAGGAAAAGCGTGCCAAAAACTGTGGTGGATTTCTCTAAAGTTGATTGGCTACCCTTAATCGTGTTCTGGCTACTAACCCGTTTTTTTAATGGCCCACTGTTAACTACTTTATGATTGACGATGCTTGGTCTGTTTATTAAACACCTTTATTCCTCCTTGCTTTGATGCCGAAAAAAGTCCTAAAGCGCAACAGAAATTTCCATGGGTGAACCCAGGCTCAACCGCCTGTTTCGGAAGAAACGCTTGGCTCACCACAAAAGGCCAAGCGATAGGTTTGCAAGGTGGACAAAACTTCTTACGAAACCCCTTTTTTTAATGGGCCCATGTTAACTACTTTAATCGATTGACGATGCTTGGTTGTTTTAAACACACTTTATTGTCCTCTCTTGCTTTGATGCCGAAAAAAGTCCTAAAGCGCAGAAGAAATTTCCAGGGTGAACCACAGGCTCAACCGCCTGTTTCGGAAGAAACGCTTGGCTCACACAAAGGCCAAGACGACAGGTTTGCAAGCTGACAAAACTTCTTACGAAACCTTGCGTGACGAATGTTCTACACTGAACGCCTTCCTGTTTAACCGCTTCATTGAAAATTCCGTTTCTGCCCAACATTCATTGCCCTTCTGGCGCTTCATAAAATCACTAAAAAAAAGCTCCGATGGGTTCCCGAACTTAAAGGATGCGGATGGAAATCTTGTCTCCCATGCCCTTGAAAAAGCTGAACTTTTGAATTCCACCTTCTGCAGTGTTTTTTGCGTTGATGTGCTGGGAACTTCTTTACACTGTGCCTCTCCCGCAATGCGCTCTTCCTGCAACGAGCAATCCCCTGACGACGACTTTATGTTTGCACTTCGACCCAATTCCATCATTACACTTCTTAAACGCATTAAACCTTGCAAGGGTCCTGGACCTGACGGATTCCGGTCGTTCCTGAAAGAACTTCATATTCACTGACTATTCCCCTCTCGACTTTATTCGGCATGATTTTTGCTCATGGAATAATCCCCGCTGACTGGAAGAAAGCGACGTTTATTCCTGTTCCAAAAAGTGGGCTGCCAACCTAATCTTCCTTCTAGTTTTCGACCAATATCGCTAACCTGCATCACATCCAAGCTATTCGAACGGATACTGTTTTTATTTTTTATGTCAATATCTCCGCGCAAAACCTTCTTCACCCGAATCAGTTTGGTTTTCGCAAGAATCTATCCTGTGAGCTTCAGCTCACACTTCTTGTAGATGAAATTTCTAGGGCACTAGATTATGGTAGTCAGGTCGATGCCATTTTTCTAGACTTTTCCAAAGCTTTTGACCTGGTCCCTCACAATAGATTGGTCATGAAACTTGCGTGCATTGGACTTCCCAGTACACTGATTAAGGTAATAGCATCATTTTTAGTGGGCGGTCCCAACATGTCTTGGTTGATGGTGTAGTAATCCCAGGCTCAAGCTGTGAGTCCGGCGTCCCCCAAGGTAGTGTTATTGGACCACTCTTATTTCTGCTTTATAAAATGACTTGCCTGACACTTTAACATTGGAGTGAGGCTTTTTGTGATGACGTTGTGTTATACAGGCGGATTTCGACCTTTGCTGATTCGGACCTCCTTCGTCTTGATCTCAACCGGGTCTCTGATTGGGTGTGTCCGATGGGGGATGCGGCTGAACCTTGGGAAGTGCAAATGGATCACGCCAAGCCCAAACGACTCACATCCTTCATGTTCGCAAAAATTCATTTAATTCTCACGTCATTGAACAAGTCAAAGTTTTCAAGTATCTAGGGGTTAATCTTAGCTGCGATCTGAGTTGGTCTTCCCACATTGAATACGTTGTTGGCAAAGCAAATCGAGTGTTAGGCCTTATGAAAAGGAATTTACGAAATTCGTCAAGCAGGACTAAACAAAAAGCTTATGTATCTTTAGTGTTGCCTATACTTGAATACGCTTGTTCCGCTTGGGATCCCTTCCTGGCTTCTGATATTCATGCGCTTGAATGTGTTCAGAGGCGTGCTGCCAGATTTATAACGGGGGTTTTTGACCGCCATACAAGTGTTAGTGCCATGCTTCATGATATGGCACTTGAACCGTTGGCGGTTAGGAGACAGAGTCGTCGCTTGAACCTCTCTTTAGCCTACTGAGCTACAAAAATCCCGTTTTAATCCCCCACCTTGTTTATGCTGGTTAAGTCCACTCAGGCGCCGCACTGATAACGGTTTCGCAATGACTTATCCGGTTCCCCGGCGTAATATCCTCTTGCATTCCTTTTTCCGTCGAACTATATCAGTGATTGGAATAACCTTCACCCTTCCTCACCCCTCCTGACCCAACTTGGCACTGTCAGAGCTTCCGTTCAGCCGCCTCTCCCTTCGGGTTCATGATTATTCATTTTTATTGTTTTTTTTACTTCGTTCTGTTTTTTTGCTTGTTTTTTTTTAACACTCTTGACTGTGGCTGGTGGCTGTAGAGTTGTGTTGCCTTTTGTTGTGTGTTCACTGGAGGTTTCTCCCTGCCCTCAACTCCTTACGGGCAGTATTGTCTCTTAAATTAAATTAAATTAAAATTAAATTAAACACGCCACACAGCAAAAGTACCAATTTATACCTACGATGGGCAAAAAACGTGAGGCAAATTATCCTGTTAACCGACATAAATAACACAGAGCAGCGGCCCTTAGGTCTCCTTTTTTTAGATCTGTTCATCAATTTTTGACAGACAAGAAATTTGCCTGCATGAATAGCTCTCTGGCGCAAAGCCGTTTAAAGTCCACCATTCGCCAAACCATGGATCTTTTAAGGGGATTTTTTTCAATGGATCTTTTTCCCCTTTTACCATCAATACAGAAATGCAGCGATATCACCAGTTCTTGTCACTCTTGGACAAATGAGAGTCCGTATGCATCTGCAGCACTGCGTGTTACTTTTGCCGGATAGTCAAGAGTGATTTTTGTATGCATTCCCAACTAACCGATGTCTCCTCTGTGAATTTGACGGATCGCAGGTGTACAAGCGAGTGGCCGATGGTTCTGAACTTTGAATTGCTGTCGACGTCATAGACCACGAACTTGAGTGACCTTTCGTCGAGATCTTTTGAAGCCACCTGTAGATTGGAAACAAAATATATTTTAGGCTAAAACAAACATTATACGGAGCCATTCTGAATACGCGGGCCATTGGCGAGTTTTTCAGACCTTTGAAAGCACGGTGCAATGTAATTCCCCATTTCCTATGCGCCGCAAAACACACTACATGAAGAAATGCATTTAACAGCGCTTACTAGATTGGATAACATTGCCCCGTGCTTCAATAGCCTGACAAAAATCTCCTATGGTCCGCGTATTTTGAATGTCTGAGTATAAAAGAAACCAATTTATTTTACGCACCTGTTGAAATGGCGCAATTCTTGCTATAACATATCGCGTATGTACGGGCAGAAAAAAACTTAATTGATAACACATACATGCGTTTTCCATTCAACTGTTGCATCCGTTATCGAAGTAGAAATTAAAGTGCCACATTACAACAGAGTTTAAAAGTGAGAAACTTTTATTTCTATTGCAAAGCAGCACTGTTGCCCCATTTGATTGCGTGTGTGGCTGCCCCATTTGCTTTCGTGTGTGGAATCATCAAAACTTTTTGTGCCTGTTGTAAAAAATAAGGCACTAAAACACAATATGAAAAAAGAATCTGCGAAAATAATTGTGCTAAAAGTGCTAACAGAACTGTTGTATGTAATGCTGAAATAATGCACATATTAGCACGTAGCAAAAAACCTGTTACATAAACAGGGGGAATGGGAGATGATGATTTCCATTTGCAAAATACTTGTTACACATATGGAGACGTAATGGAAGAAGGTGATTTCCTTTTGCAAAATACTTGTAACACATATTGGCTTAGATGGGACAACAAACCAAACAAGTATCATTATGCTGTCATTGTCACGTCGATCACATAATGATTCTTGTTTGGCTTGTTGTCCCTTCTAAGCCAATATGTGTTACAAGTATTTTGCAAAAGGAAATCACCTTCTTCCATTACGTCTCCATATGTGTAACAAGTATTTTGCAAATGGAAGTCATCATCTCCCATTCCCCCTGTATATGTACCTAACAGGTTTTTTGCAACGTGCTGTACCGTGTTGAAAAGAGGTGACGGAATTAATATTCGCAAGGATACAATATCCATTTAACCGTTGCCATCGAAACGTTTTTATCCTTTTTCTTTCTCTTATGCTGGCGCTTGTAATTATAGCGCCAGATTGTACAAATCTTTCCAGAGATGTCAGATTTTGACCTTGTTTAAAAGGGTGATCTTCAATTTCTGAAGTGGAGTTTTTGCTGAAGTCTGATGAGTTGCAATTTTTTGCATACATGCATATGCGAAAGTCAATTTACATGTTAATTTACACGTTAAGGTACTCGTATGTTAATTTAAATGTCAATTGACATGTTCTGCAAAAGTTAATTTAGTCGCCTGTACACGTACAGTTTGCAATCGGAATGCGGTATCTAGGTTTGAAGAGTGCAGCCTCGAAGTGGCGTAAGTCGCACATAAAGGTCACCTTTTGAAAACGGCGCGTCTCCTTTCGATAATCACAAAAAATTCATTGAAAATGCAATCTAACAAATTTGATGGCAATCGTCGATGGAAATTGTCAGTGGCAATTGTCAATGGAAATTCTTAATTGCAATTGGTAATGGCAATTTTAACGGCAATTGTTCATGACAATTGTTAATGGCAATAATTTTAACGGCAATTTGCTCATGACAAATTGTTAATGGCAATTTTAACGGCAATTGTTCATGACAATTGTTAATGGCAATTTTAACGGCAGTTGTTTATGACAATTGTTAATGGCAACTTTAACGGCAATTGTTCATGATAATTGTTAATGGCAATTTTAATGACAATTGTTAATGACAATTGCTAATGGCAATTTTAACGACAATTGTTAATGACAATTGCTAATGGCAATTTTAACGGCAATTGTTCATGACATTTCTTAATGGCAATTTTAACGGCAATTGTTCATGACAATTGTTACTGGCAATTGTTTATGTCAGTGTTTATGGAAAGTTGTTAATGGCAATTGTAAATGCCAGCAAGCATTAATGGCGAAACAAATTCAGCTAATGCTCTTTAATTTCAATTCTGTTCATTCAACTTCAATAAACATCAATGAAAATCCGCGCAACTAACTTGAAAAACAAACTTTTCATCGTATTTTGGGTTACACGTGTTCATTCTTTGTTCTGACTGGAGATACCTTCTCTCGTCAGGAATTAGGAACAATCTAAAAATGACATGTTATAAACATATATGGATATGAGATGCTGTAAAAGACAATTATTAACAGGGTGATTTATAAATGTGGGGCAGAACTGATGGGAGGTATTCACATTCCCTAGAGAAGGGATCAAACTTGTTTAGTGACAAAATGGGTTCCTCCACTTCAGATTTGTACACCCCGAAAATCCCAAAATTGGTAAACAAGTGGCCATCTTGGATAGGCCTGTGAGTTTTGCAAAAAACCTAGAACAGCAGTACCCGGTTTTTTGGAGAGCGTGTTTCGCCCATGCAAACTGAAGTTGCACACCACTCCATATCTCTCACTCTCACTCCCTCTTCCCACTGCAAATGCAGAAAAATTCAAAAGTGTAAAATTATCACGACAATATGATTTAGCAGAATGGGACTTGTTCACACATTCGTTAGACAGTGCCTTTCCCCATTTTTTGAATTTTTTATTATTTTGCTGGGCCCAATGCACTATGGGATTATCTCTAAAAAAACACTCTTAGCACTCCTTGACAATATACCGGTGCGCAAGAGAACTCTTGACTGCGATTTCCCTGGGTGAAAATTAAAAA
>JASGXE010013517.1:0-14356 GCA_030068105.1 Sinentomon sp. SZTP_YWyxl
AGAAGAAAAAAATTGACAGCTCTTGCTGTGAATGCTAAAAACGTACGAGTGTTCACACGCCAGGTGAGTCAAATCATGATCAACTTCTATTTGCTGTCACAAACGTGATCAAGTCCAAAGGATGTTTCAACCAAGCACTTGCAATCTCGATTACAAACAATCATGATTAATTTTTCTGTGTAAATCGGGAATAACTCCACCATTTTCACTTCTTTTTTCTTTGTTGGTTGATACCTGAATTGGAACCTTGTACGTCGATACCTGAATTGGTCAATTCAAAGTCCATGTCGGGGCTTTGACATTTTTTCAACGCTCTAGCATTTACGGTCAGTGTGTATCCATTGACCTGTGATAACTGCTTTTCAATGTTCGGCATAAAAAGACAAGAACTTTCTTGGGTACACAACAATAAATATGTCTGATCATATCATGACTTTCTCTTGTTTGCGGGTGGACAGATGTAGCATCTCAATCTTTGTTGGATTGGTCCCTGACTGCAGTTTTTCATTCATAATAATTTCAGTTTATTATCGAATCCTGAGATCTTGAAGCACATCCAGAGCCTTCAGCATGGTGGATTCAGTATCAGTGATCTTCAACAACTGAACAAGATCAGGGAGTTTCAGCAACAGGAGGAGGCTTTCGACAGGCATTTGGCTAAAACTGTTGCTGTGAGTCTTACTTAACCTGCTGTTTTCCTGTTCTCTTTTTTTCTGCATCAACTGCAGTTCAGCAAAGGACCAATATTGGGCCACACCTACACTTTAAAAACGTTCACAAAACGTTTGACGCCGTGTTGGGAGTTTTTCTGAGAAGTGCCCACATCGACTATCCCAATTTTTGAGTTTACGATCACAAAAAGGGATTGTGATGGTACCTATTGTATTTATTTTTCATTTTTTTATTGGCCTCTTCACTTCTTTGGCCTTCTTTCTCTTTCTCTTCTGAAGCTGTCGAATTCATGGAACCAAGAAAAATGAGACTAGAGGTCCAAGACTGTGATTGACAATACGGACCCCCCTCAGAAAAAGTGCCCAAACATGATGAACCATTGGAAATCGAGCGAATGGCATTTTATCCCCAAAATGGGACGGTAAATTCTCAACATTTCCCCTCTGTTTCCCCACCCCAGTTTGCAACTCCCCTGACCACAAACTCCACCCATTGGCCTACACTTTGCAGTTTGCTGACCACCCCCATTTTCAACTCCACATACTGCAAATCATTTCCAGAAATATTGTTCCAAAATTCTGATGTCAGCTGTGTTTGGCCCTCTGAAGCAGATATCCATTGTCATTTTTGTGTACTTTCATTTTTGTGTACTTGAAAATGCAACCTACTCTGCTAGGCAATCGGTCATACAGCTGTGCAAAGATTTGGTTGAACCTACATTTTTTTTCTTGGCATTTTCTTGTGAAAATTTCTGTTTTTGGACTCTTTGCCCTTTGATGACTGTTGAATGTTTCTTCTTTTTTTCTGAGTCTGAACTCTGCGCAGTTTTCAATGTGCTTTTGTAAACTTTTATCTTTCAGCATCTGCCGTTTGCTGCCGAATGCGAATTGAAGGAATCCGACCTGCCAAACAGCCAGCCTTCTTCTATGCAGCGGTCGTCTGCAAGTGCCCAGTCTGTCAATCGGGGTGGTGCCCAAGCCCAATTCCAGGTTAAAGGACTGCCCAACATACCCACCTCAGGAAGCCAGCATCCGTTTGACCACCTCGGTATTGCCGGTGCATCCGATGCTGACCACAGGCACATGTTTCTCGGCAACTCGTTTGCCGACCAATCAGCTTTCCTCTTTCAAAACCAACAGCAGCAACAGGGGATGATGCAGCTGTTGAGTCAGTTGCCAAGTATGCAACAGCAACAACAACCCCCGTTACCTCCCACCACTTACTTTGCTCCCCCTCCACCACCCTCTTCGTCAGCTGGGCATGGCTCAGCCAATCAGAGGCCTTCATCTCCACCTTTGATTGAACTGACCGAGGGCGATGATGCAGATGATGCAATGTAAGTTGGAATTTAGCCTATATCACTGGAAATAATTCATGTCACCTTCCTGCATGTTTACATGTTGACTGTTTTGAGAGTGACCCAGTCTGTTTTTAGAGTCTGTTTTTAGTCTGAGAGTGACCCAGTATGCTGTTAAAATAGTGTGCCATATCTATTGACATGATTGGAGACAATGACAATTATTCAACCACTACTTTAAGAAATTGGATGCGGGCACATAATCATTGACAGAAAATTTCAAAAAATAGTGTTGGCTAAAAAACAGCAACTTTTGCACGATCTCTGGACCTGAACGACAAAAGTTTTTGGATATCATGATATCATCACCCCAATGAGCTTTTAGTACCTTTCACCAGGAGCACTGATCCTGCAGGTGTCCTGTTCAATATCATGTGGCTTGGAAATGTTGACCAGCTGTAAATGTTGGATGGCCACATTGGCCCTTTTTCAGCCTTTTTTCTCGTACGTTTGCTCAACTTTTTTGCCTTTTGCAGTTGTTTTATGGCATCTCTAATCCTCCTCATGATTTTTTTTATCATTGAAATTTACCATTTTAAATGAACAGGGGAACAATGAATCGATGATATTTCCTGTTGGTTTGCTGCCATATTTTTGGTTTTGTGGCCAAAATTTTTTTTTGTGGTTTTTGGACTTCAAGTATAAGATCAGGATTGCTGTGCGCAAGGTCGAAACTCCAAAGGGGTGTGTGTGAGGTTCATAATCAAGCATGGTGGTGGGAATATTACCATGAATTTTTCTGTTACAAATTCTGGAAATAAAATTTGGGCTTGTGTTATTGAAATGAAATTTGGTCAAGTTTTGGCCGGTTAGAAGCGCTTTGGAATTTTCTTCTCCATAATATCTGCATGATAATAATCTTGATCTGCGTGTTGGAAAGATGATTTTCAGAGGTTCAGGAATGGGGTTGACGTGTCAGGTCCAGTGGACAGGTGTTGTTGAAAGTTATCATTTCAATGCTGTTGCCTCATTACATGAGATTTCACTTGTCTTACTCTTTGGAGAAAAGCACATTTTTATGCTCACTTGCGTTCAGGACTTTATCATACCGTTTGTGATTTCGTTGGTTTTTTTTTTTCAGGGGACGTGATAACATTGTGATACTGGAAGACAGTGATGATGATTCGGGGATAGATAAATCACATCGAAAGTCACGTGGCAACCGTTCGGACAGGAAGAGATCGAGGCATGACAGAGATCGATCACCTCCATCAAGATCAAAATGGAACTCTTCCAGGTTCATCGCAAAAAATTGCCTTTCACTTTTTAGTTCATTTTGGAATTTTAAGGGCAACTTCTGTGATTTATGTATGCCAAAAAGAATGGTTTTTTAAGTGCCGCCTTCGCATCGCTCTTTTAAAGTACTCCACACTGGAATTCAAATTTTCAGTGTCAGCACTTGACTCATTGCTTTTTTCAGAATAATAGTGGGACCAACCCTTTCTGATTTGCAGTGTTCTCGTAGGACAGAATAATTAAAGGCATTGAACGTTGTGGTAGGTAGTTGTTTGTCCGAGTTGTAAATGGTGTGGTAACACAGTTGCCTGCCACAATGCAAAGGGCTGGTGGGAGATCAAGAGCTTGCCGCCGATTGACTGGAAAACAGAAGTTATGCAAATCTGCCGAAACACCCTGGGATAGACAATTAAATAAATGCAGGTCTCATCTTGTTCTGTTTTTTTGACTTTTAGTTATGAAACCATGCATTGCTCAGTGGGCACACAAGTTTAACTTTCGACAGCTATGCAAATGCAATGTGTCCTCTGTTTATAAGAAGGTACTTTTACATGACTGTATTACTTGCACATGACTGAGTTATTTATCTCTTCCAAAATTTTAATTTTTAATTTTTTTTTATCTTTTATAAAAAAAAAAGGTCTCCGTCACCAATCCTATCCAAGGAAGATGCTGAGAAGGCACGTGAAAGGAGGAGAAAGGGCCTTCCAAGGCCAAGGGTTGATCACTTGAGCGGTTTGTTAATTCTTTTTTAAACATTTTTTTTTTGATTGGTTCTTCATTAGATTTGATAGAGCAGTTCAACACTCGTAATCTCTGTACAGCATTTTGGAACAGGAAGTGAAGTGGAAATGCATTGTCCTCTGGCAGATGTTCGGCCTGTAAAAGGTTTCCTCTTATTTTTTGAAGAATGAGATTGTTCTAACAGTAATCTAACACAACTTTTAATGTTGCTCATTGCCACCACCTCATTACCACCACCTCATTACCACCAATCATATTTAAAAGATGTTGGAAAAAGAATCTCATTGGTTTTTATTTTCGGTATTTCATGTTTATCTCCACTTCAGGTCAAAAATCTTGGATTTACACCAATCTTGGGTAAACATCTACCTCATGTGCCGGAACCATGACGATGGTTGGCACTGTTTGGCAATCGGCCGCATACTTCCACTGAGTAAAACAATGAAATGGGCTGAGAGTGGAGTTCAGGATGTGTGTGACAGCTTCACACCGTGCACCATACGACGAGTCATCTCACCAAATGATAGTTTAGTTGGGCATGTCTCGCTGACACCAGAAAGTCAGCAGAATCAACGTTTCGGAAATGGAAACCATCTGGTGGACTACTCAGAATATCCCTTCTGAAGGTGTTTGAACTGATACCTCATACCTGCCATTTCCAACAGTTTTGCATCCAGGGAGTTCCAATCTTGCATCATTCTTGCCAACAAAGGAAAACTCTCCAACATCCTTAGGTACAGACGACAGGTCTTGTTTTTATTTGAATGCATGATTGTGTACCTAAGTAAGCAGGGGGTTAAATGTTAGCTTTATTTAAACTCTAATTTTTGCTATTTTCTGTAGTTTGCAGCACAACTATCTGGGTTGGACACTTGTCAAAGCTTGTTCACAGCGAAGAACTGTCTGATCTGTTTTCTGAACACGGAGATATCGTTACGTTGGATTACATCGCTCCACGGGGATGTGCTTTTATCGTTATGAACAGACGTCAGGATGCTTACCGATGTCTGAACAAATTGAGGGATCTGAAATTGCATGGAAAGATCATTACGGTGCAGTGGGCTCCAGGAAAAGGGACAAAGAATGATAAGGAATTCAAGCATTATTGGGATCCGGACAATGGTGTTAGCTTCATTCCGTGGAATAAGCTCAAAAAGGATGTTGACATCAACATCTTGGAAGATGGAGCTATCATTGACGAGGACACACTTCCACCGTGGTTGATTGGTGAGTTCGTGAAGCTCATTTTTTTTTGGTGGGTCTGACAACATGCATGGCCAAATGAATTGTCAACAAATTAATGCTTTTTTATTGTAACTCCCTTTATTGATTTCGATGGGCTGCCTTTGGTGTGCGCATCTGGATTCATATTTGCTGGTGTTTCTGTTGCATTTTAAATTGGATTTTAATGACAAATCCCAGAACATCGATTGTGGAAAACAAAGTGTCCCAACATACTTTTGTGGACACACAACATTCAGACCTTCAACTTGCAAGTGCATCACTTTCTCACAATCCAATTTGCCTCTAGATGAGGCCGACATTTGGAAGCCTCCTGAACCCAGTATTTCCTATCCTCTTAACATTTCCACAGACATATTTGTACATGCCTCCCCAGGACTGGAAAATAAGGTGTGAAAATGCTTTAAGGTACCATTTGGAGACCCCTATTTGTCACATTGCTTCAGCTTTTTTGGGCAGCGCTGTTCCGAATCTACACATGAGGATCTGCCCCTGGATGTGAAAGCAACCTCCAAAGCCCCGACTGGTGGCCTTCGGCAACAAATGGGGGTGCCACATGGACCCTCTGTCTCCACGCGAATGTACGGGTACCCTGCCTGGTGTCCTCGAATCTCTTGATAAAAGACATGCATTAGACTTTTAAGCGTTTAGAGTAGATTTTGACAGCATTCATACCAAGGCATTTCCCCTAAAGATAGCTTGGGATGGCATTGAAGGACGAAATTGATGATTTTGAGGATAATTTGTGGTATTTACAGGAGGATGTGGCAATTGGGATAAATTTTTCTTCCAAAACAAGGTACTGGATCATAATGGACACACAAACATTTTCAATTGCTTTCCACATCACTGGTTTCTCCTGAGAAATAAAAGTGTAAATGGCAGTTTGTGCTTGGCAGTTTGTGCTCCAACCCTCTATTTCTCGGATATTTGCCCCCCATGGACTATGAAACAACCTCTGGTGAGTTGGATCTTCACATCACACTCGCAAGAAAACATTTATTGAATTGGTCTCATATTATGTCCAGCCTCCAATTGATTCCCTTAGACCTAGTATTCCCAAAACCTTGAAGTTGCCCCGAATTTGGACCACTGGGTTATATCATTGAGGTAGAATCTTTTCTTAGTTGGGTGTGGGCATCTCGAAAGTTCGACTTAGAGCATTCCTTGGAAAAACTATAAAGGACCTTTACTTTACCAATTCCCTGAAATGGGCTCCCCAAATCACACTTGTTAAGATATTGCAGGAGAATTTAAGATATTGCAGGAGAATAAGTAAGACAGAGAAATGCTGTTTATCCCAGTATGAGTGACCATTCCATGTTTTGTTTTTGTTCTAATCTTAACAATTTGGATGTGGTTTCCTTATAAATGCCAATTTTTGTTTGACTTTGGTTTGTTTGCAGAGCCATATAAAAAGCACGAAGAGAAAACTAAGTCTCAAAGACGGCAGCATATACCACCCAGTGACCACCAGCCGCCACCACCACCTCTGATGCAGCAACCACCTCCTGGATTTGCTCCAACACCAAACTTCCCGCCTCCACGACTAAGGGTCCTGGACAACCAAATGCAAGAATGCCATTTGGTGATTTGCGAGGTCCTCCCCCAGATCATCCAATACCTCGACCATTTGAGGGATCTCCAATGCGCCCATCGTTGTTAGGGGAGCCTCCCCGACTTCCTGAACCGACGGCCGGCATGCCGCCACGTTCATCAGCTGATGGTGTGAGCGTGCCCATGTTGCCGAATGATTCTTCCAGCATGGGCCAACACAATATGGAGGAGTCACCGGAGGACATGCCACCAACTCCCGTTGTCACATCACGACCTCCATCTTCATTTGAGGAGGCACTCTCCATGCTCACTGCTGCAGAGTCGAATGGATCACAGGGTCAGCAGTCGTTCACCGATTCACTCATTCCGTCGCTCATATCTGAGGCGCTAAGGGGTGCTCCGCTTTCAGAGACACTCAGTGTTCTTTCAGAAGCAAACCTATTGAAACCTCCTCAGAGGCAGTCTCCTGAATTGGCTGGGCTTGTCAGTGGACCTTTTGGTCTTGGGCCAATACCATGTAAGCGTTCATTTTTAAATGCCTTTTTGATTGCCTGTCATTTATTGTTGTCCCAATTAACGGCTGCTTATGTTGCCATTGATTAAGATTCTGCTATCCACTGTTAAACAGACCCCAGATGATGGTTTGTGTTGCTTATCTTCTTAGGCAAATTTGTTAGGATTATCGTCCATGCAACCTCAATCCTCAACATCTCTGGTCTTTTTAGGGTCGGCATGGTGGGGCACTGCTTATTCTTGCATTCTGACATTGGTTGTGCATCAAGGGGAATTGACTCAGAGGAAATCTAAAGTCTGGCCCAATTGGTATTTGTTAACTTAAATTTGATAATTATGGCTGTTTTCTTAGTCTTGTGTGTCGCAGATAATTGTTGTGAAGCGATGCGAGTGCATGTTAAGATGAACCCTAGATGGACTTTGTTTTACAAAAAATGCCAATTCTTCTAGAAAAACAATGATACGAGATCACTGTCACCATTGAAACTGCATTAAAAGGTTTTGCATACTCATCCAGGGTGAATTTTTGCATCGTTCTGAAAACAGGCCATTGTTGGCCCTTTTCACACATGTCAAAAGCCTGGTAATGAATTCATCCCAATGGCCCTGTCGTCCGACCAAAGCCCAGTTGGAGCTCTGTCGTGGTGGTTCGTCGTGTTGTGTTTCAGAATAATTGATAAAAAAAAAATAAAATAAAAAATCTCAATTTTTGGCATTTGGCTTTCATTGCAGTCCTTTCAGAATGAGTTACTTCACTCATTCAGATTCTTGCAACTGAGGGAACAAAGGGGTCGCAGCAACTCTTCACCCTTTTACAGTGTTTTTTTTTTTTGAAAGTTAGTGTTGTCGGAGAAGTTTTGCCCCAAACACGAAATGAAAGAAAAATTAACCCTTAAAGGTCCAAGGGGTGGTCCATTGGACCACTTTTTTTTCTTTTTGCCTCTAAATTTTTTTGGGGAGAAGCAATTGAACCGTCCTCTCAGATATGCTATCCCAGGGTAGGTTGGACTGTGCTAACATGGGCAAAAAAAAACTGCAGGAAGGTTTCTGAATAACAGGCCCGTGGTCCGAGGGACCACCCTTGGACCTTAGTGATGCCATAAATTTTTGAAAAATCCAAGGTGTGGTCCGTCGGACCACCCCACTTTTTTCACCTATTAAGCACTTTGAAAGCGAGTATCTTCCATGGCTGGGCAAAACAAATCAGTATTCCATATTGTTTTCCAAATAAACTCCAATAATGCCAATCCTTTTCAACATCTTTATTTGGTGGTCCATTGGACCACCTCTTGGACTGTTTAGGGTGCTCAATTTTCAGAAATCCAAGGGGTGGTCTGATGGACCACACCTATTTTTGCACTAGTCCACCCTCATTTGCTTTCATTTTGAACAATTCTTGTAAAATTGATTGGTTGTCTGGGATTTTGGGTCCATGGCACCTCCACTCAAAAAGAATTTTGTGGAAAAATTTCGTGGTCCAATGGACCACCCCTTGGATTTTTTGGGTTTCAAGAAAATTGATTTTTTCAAATTCTGATAATTCCAACTTTTTCTTCAAAATTATGCCTTGTGCGCACAAATTTTACCTCAAATGCAAGATTTATCTGTTTGTGGTCCATTTTACCGCACCTTGGAAGTCAAAAAATTGTGGGTGGTCCATTGGACCACCCCTTGGACTTCAAGCTACTCTTAAAATTCAAAAAGCTGGTGACCTCAGTGATGACCTTAGTACGAGTTCTGAACATGTCAGGCTGCTCATTTGCTCACGTTTTGCCAATATGCAGCAAACTTCAAATCTGAATGTGGATTCCAGTTCTGTCAAGTTTTCAAAAAAAAATTCAAAAAATGAACCCTTCCGCTCACTCCACAACCACTTTGACCAAAAAAAAAAGATTAAGCCAGGAAAAACAAGGTTATTTGTTCTGAAATCAAATGTTACATTCAATTTGACAATTTAAAACCAATAACACCAAAAAATTGCAAACATTGGGCTATTAAGAATTCAAAGTTCGCTCCAAAAATTTACACCGAAAACATGTTTTTTGACCTATCGAGAGCAAAAAATACTGGAAGATTTGTCATATCTGGTTGAAATTTTGGTTTGGGGCTAAAAGACAATTAAAATGGTGGGGACCCTATATTGCCCTAGGAGCCTAGAAGAGGGGGTCCATTGGACCACCCTTGGTCCACGGTGCCTTTTGACCTTGGACTTTAAGGGTTAAACCGTGTTACAGAAGGGAAAAAAATATGACACTGGAATCAAAAAATTATTGTTTGCAAATAAACGCAAAGCCGACCCGACCAGTCAAAGACAGCCAGCTGCACTGTGATTAAAAGGGGTTTGCTGAGGGCTCTTCCCACTTTGTCGCACAAAACCAAGGTCATCCATCACCATTTCGATCAGTTTGCAGTGGGGTTTTAGTAAAACATTGCTCAAACCATCACCTGCCCAATGGGTATGAAATTGGCCCACCCATGCATCCAATGTAAAAGCATTGGGTAATTTTATTTTCGGGGCCATACTGAGTCTGCTGACTGTGTTTTTTGCAGACCATATGCCGTATGGCCTGCATCACAACACTGTCAGTTGGAGACCAAAGATAGGAAAGGTAAAAGTTACTTTCGTTACGATTTGCAATAGACCTCGGTATTTCATCATCACAGACATTTTGCTGACATTCGGATGCTTAATTATTTTAAAATTTCTCCTCACCTTTTACCAGCTCCGTTTGGGCTCCCTCCGAATCTGCTGAACAGCGGAATATTGCCACCACACCATCTGGTTTGATCGTTCCACAGGGTGGTCCAAACCAACTTCTTGGACAGCCTTTCATTGGCGATATTCCTCATCCTCCTTCAAGTGCTGCTGCCCTGTCTGCTGCAGGTAAGTGAGAGAAAAAATGCTTTATCCTTTGTTCATTGTGCACTGATGTTTCAAGTTTTTACCTTTTTGCACTTTTGAAAGTGAAAAATACTTTAAAATACTTCCTGGAGAGCTTGCTTTGAGAAAGGTTATGTGAAAAATTTGCAGCATTCAAACAAAATGTTAGAGTTGAATAATCACTTTCATGTGCTCAAATGTTGTTACCCCACGACTGACTGAAGTACAAAAGAAATGGAGATTGCAAGGAGTGTAATGAGGAGACTTCTAATTGGAGTGAAAAAAAGTGCAAAATAGCATGGTTTTGTTGTGTTACACATTTTCGATTGGATCCATTTAAAACATTTGTTCAATTTTAATTTTTTTTGTTCATATTCCCTTTGCTTTTGCAGCTAATCGCCATTTTCCGAGCATCACTTTTTGGTTCGATCTTCCGTAAAAAAGAAGAAAAAAGTACAACAAATAGTCAAATACTCCGCTTTTGCCAAGTTATGCTTGATTTTAGGGAATTGTCAACGTCACCATTTGATTTAGCATAAAAAACTTTACACCAGGATGGACAAATAACAGGAACAGTTCAAAAAGGGAGACCCAGTAATTTAAAAATATGCAAAAAAGGCAACTCTTCTGGAGCATTTTTAGCCGAATTTGAAAGACCCTTGATCTTTGTTATCGGATATCTCGGAGCAGTTTTCACGCAAGCAACTACACTTTCGTATTTTCCATCAATATTTTTCACCATACAACACTGAAATTTGGTAAAGTTGGGTACTCAGTGCATTGCCGTGAGTACCCCGAACTTTGCCCACTTCTCTCAACTTACCTGGAGTCAATCTCTCCACTGTTAAAAATGTAAAATTTAAAGACCAAATTTAAGCCAATTCCTCCGATTTTCTGTTTTAAACGGTTTTTCATTGCAGTCTTGAAAAAATGCCATTTTGAACTGCCTGTGCAAAAAACGCTTCCAAGACCAGCAAATTGAAATTACAAAAATCTGCTCTGTAAATTTCTTTGGACCTTTCTCATTGCATATGAAAAAGCACAATGATTGTTTTGATTTGAAATGATCATTCTCCAAAAGTCATTTTTCCATCGTTGCTCCAAAACTGCCAGATGCCAAATTTTCACCAAAACAAAAATCTGTTAATGCAACACATGTTATGAAAACATTATCTGTGCCAAATTTCAAAAGTCTAAAACGCAGTCCTCCCATAAAAAGATAATCTGTGATTTTTGAAAAATTGTATTTTTTCTGTAAAATTTCCACAATCGTCAACATTTTTCAAGGTGTGGAAATTTAGAGTTCTGGATTTGAGTTTTTTTTACTTTTCAACTTCAGACTTGCTTCTGATGCCTTTTTTCACCAGGTGCAGCTGTTTTGGGACGACCAGTAATGAGCCAATCACCATCACAAATGAAGCCATTCATGGGTGCAGGAGGACCACCATTATTTGGCCTTGGTGGCAGAGGCCTGCCACCAATGAATCATCCCTTTCCACGTCCTGGAATGCCAGGTCTTCACTTGCCACCTCCAGGATTAGGACCTAGACCTGGGTTCCCACCTCGAGGAATTGGAGTTCCTCCGGGAATGCCGCCACTTCCAATGGAACCAATGCCAAGAGGTGGTTTGCCGCCTCAGATGGAACAAATGCCAAGAGGTGGTTTACCGCCTCAAATGGAACAGATGCCGAGAGGTGGTTTTCCGCATGGAGGAATGTTTAATCCTCCTCCAGGTATGGGACTCCAATTTGGCGTTGCACCGCCTGGCATGCCGCCACATTTTATGGGTCAACCATCTCTGTTGGGTCCTCCTCCTGGAATGTCTGGCGGAGTGCCGCCTCCAGGGAAAATGGGACCACATCCGGGATCCGTTCCACCAGGTGGAACAGGTTAGTAATGGTTTGGTATAATCACTGATGAATTTAGATTTAAGTGTTGGATTTAGTGTCATAAAAAGTTTTATGGGTACAGAGTGGTTCGGAAGTCATGTGCCAATGAGGCAGAACAGACAGACGAACTTGCAGTGTTACAGTTGTTGAACTGGCCTAGGCAAAGTGCCAAGAACATACATTTGGGTAGCGATGGAGTGGAGTTGAACTGCCACATGTCGAGTTGCCGATGGTTTTCTGTTTCCAGAAAGTAAAAAAAACTCAAATCCAGAACTCTAAATTTCCACACCTTGAAAAATGTTGACGATTGTGGAAATTTTACAGAAAAAATACAATTTTTCAAAAATCACAGATTATCTTTTTATGGGAGGACTGCGTTTTAGACTTTTGAAATTTGGCACAGATGAATGTTTTCATAACATGTGTTGCATTAACAGATTTTTGTTTTGGTGAAAATTTGGCATCTGGCAGTTTTGGAGCAACGATGGAAAAATGACTTTTGGAGAATGATCATTTCAAATCAAAACAATCATTGTGCTTTTTCATATGCAATGAGAAAGGTCCAAAGAAATTTACAGAGCAGATTTTTGTAATTTCAATTTGCATGGTCTTGGGAAGCGTTTTTTGCACAGGCAGTTCAAAATGGCATTTTTTCAAGACTGCAATGAAAAACCGTTTAAAACAGAAAATCGGAGGAAGTTGGCTTAAATTTGGTCTTTAAATTTTACATTTTTAACAGTGGAGAGATTGACTCCAGGTAAGTTGAGAGAAGTGGGTAAAGTTCGGGTTACTCACGGCAATGCACTGAGTACCCGAACTTTACCAAATTTCAGTGTTGTATGGTGAAAAATATTGATGGAAAATACGAAAGTGTAGTTGCTTGCGTGAAAACTGCTCCGAGATATCCGATAACAAAGATCAAGGGTCTTTCAAATTCGGCTAAAAATGCTCCAGAAGAGTTGCCTTTTTTGCATATTTTTAAATTACTGGGTCTCCCTTTTTGAACTGTTCCTGTTATTTGTCCATCCTGGTGTAAAGTTTTTTATGCTAAATCAAATGGTGACGTTGACAATTCCCTAAAATCAAGCATAACTTGGCAAAATGCGGAGTATTTGACTATTTGTTAGTACTTTTTTCTTCTTTTTACGGAAGATCGAACCAAAAAGTGATGCTCGGAAAATGGCGATTAGCTGCAAAAGCAAAGGGAATATGAACAAAAAAAATTAAAATTGAACAAATGTTTTAAATGGATCCAATCGAAAATGTGTAACACAACAAAACCATGCTATTTTGCACTTTTTTTTCACTCCAATTAGAAGTCTCCTCATTACACTCCTGCTACAATCTCCCATTTCTTTTGTACTTCAGTCAGTCAGTGGGGTAACAACATTTGAGCACATGAAAGTGATTATTCAACTCTAACATTTTGTTTGAATGCTGCAAATTTTTCACATGAACCTTTCTCAAAGCAAGCTCTCCAGGAAGTATTTTAAAGTATTTTTCACTTTCAAAAGTGCAAAAAGGTAAAAACTTGAAACATCAGTGCACAATGAACAAAGGATAAAGCAGTTTTTCTCTCACTTACCTGCAGCAGACAGGGCAGCAGCACTTGAAGGAGGATGAGGAATATCGCCAATGAAAGGCTGTCCAAGAAGTTGGTTTGGACCACCCTGTGGAACGATCAAACCAGATGGTGGTGGTGGCAATATTCCGCTGTTCAGCAGATTCGGAGGGAGCCCAAACGGAGCTGGTAAAAGGTGAGGAGAAATTTTAAAATAATTAAGCATCCGAATGTCAGCAAAATGTCTGTGATGATGAAATACCCGAGGTCTATTGCAAATCGTAACGAAAGTAACTTTTACCTTTCCTATCATTAGGTCTCCAACTGACAGTGTTGTGATGCAGGCCATACGGCGTATGGTCTGCAAAAAACATAGTCAGCAGACTCAGTATGGCCCCGAAAATAAAATTACCCAATGCTTTTACATTGGATGCATGGGTGGGCCAATTTCATACCCATTGGGCAGGTGATGGTTTGAGCAATGTTTTACTAAAACCCCACTGCAAACTGATCGAAATGGTGATGGATGACCTTGGTCTTTGTGCGACAAAGTGGGAAGAGCCCTCAGCAAACCCCTTTTAATCACAGTGCAGCTGGCTGTCATTCTGACTGGTCGGTCGGCTTTGCGATTTATTTGCAAACAATAAATTTTGATTCCAGTGTCATATTTTTGCCCATTACTGTAACACGTTAAAACTTACGGG
>JASGXE010013518.1:0-11884 GCA_030068105.1 Sinentomon sp. SZTP_YWyxl
CGTTGTTGTAGCATTCCACGCGCAAGCCGATGGACATTATTTGCAAGCATAATATCCAAAGAGCGCGAATGTTGTTGAAAACTCTTGTTTCTATTCCACGTGATTTTCATCCAAAGAGCACTGTTTCGGTTCTGAAAATAAAGAAAAGGCATTGTTGCTTTTGCAGATTGTCCCTCGATTCTGTTTTACATGAGATTTTGCAATATGAAAAAATTAATTTCTTCAGCATTTCATTTTTTAATCTCTGCGTAACGGGTCAAGAAGCGAACAAAAAGCCCCATTGTTGAATAATTGCATTGTTGCGGGTAAAAGCTGGACCTCTCCTCGTGTATAGAGGGCTATGTAAAATAGAATCAGGGATAGTCCTGTATACGATAAACAAGACACCCTCTCAGGGTGTTTCTGAGAAAAACCGACAAAATTACACCAGTTTCCCCATGCCCACACGAATCAAAGTTGTCCAGTGGCAAAACGTTTTCAGACCATGCCATCATTCCCAGATATCGCATTCCAAAAAATCCCAAAATGGGCCCAAAGTGCGGGCCATGGGGCTGAACTCGATAATTATCTTATGAATCTTATGAATCTTACTTGCGAACGCCCTAAGGCTGGTGGCAAGTTTTAACTTCATGTCACAGCAGCTGTTGGTGCAGACAGCTATCGCTGCTAGTTTGAGTGGCCTTCTGTGTATTGTAACTCGCCCGGCCTCTTTCTAGACCTGCAGCTAAGTGTTCTTTAACGTTCGCATTGACGTGATTCTGCACACGGGACCTCCTGCTTAACGTCCCATCCGAAGGACGAGGAGCTTTGGCCACTAAGCTCCCTTTCAGCAGCACAACCAGGGGTACAAGGGTAGTCTCCCATCCAAGTACTCTCCTGGCCCAACGTTGCTTAACTTCGGTGTTCTGATGGGAACCGGTGCAAGCCACGAGGTATGTGATCACATTTTTGATGAGATATCACATTTTTGCACGTGAGCTCTAAAGTACAGTCTAAAATCAAAGGATTCAGCGACAAAATATGCTCCGAGCCCCCATTTATTCCCTGAAACATCTCCCTAAAATCATCGAAATATGACCTTGGGGACGTGCAGGGGGCCCCACCGACAGGCCGCATACAATTTTTGATCATATACAGCTCCCAGTTTTTTGCATATGAGTCCTTCAATACCAGATGAACACAATTCAGGGATTAAATTTGCCCCGACCAATTTTATTTTAAAAATATCGCAAAGCTCGCTAAAAAAACCAAAAAACTAAAAAACAAAGCACGTTTGAGATGTTCTTTCTCTGGCATGCCGAAAGAATTCTCCTTTGACTTGGATACACTCGTGAGCATGCTTATCAACACTTTTCGGTAGAATACTCGTATTTATGGTCGAATTTGGATTCGGTCTCGTTTTTTAATTCAGATAATTTCAATTTTCAATTTCAATTTTAATTTTAATTCCTAGGAGTTTCCTTCGCTCGAAATTATTCGAAAATCTCAGGTGTCAAAAGGTACAATTAATGCAAAACAACACTGACATCAATAATAAAATACCAAAAGACAATTGGATTCTTTTCACTGACAAGAAAACCGTGAGTGGAACAAGGCTTTAGGGCGCTCTCTAATTCCTGTGCCGCAATCGGAGAAATGTGGACCAACTCGTAAGTCTACCAAAATCTGATTCAACGAAAAAAGGAATTCGAAAAAAAAACTGGAGAACCAATCTCAATTACCGCATTCAGTCCAGACCTGAATATGTAAATTCTTCAAATGGTCTCAACATACGAGTATTCGCATTGCCGCGTCGGGTCTGCACACTTTGCGAAAGCTGTTTAACGAATCCACGATTTCGGAGGAGAGACAAATTGCCTGAATTTTGATCCGAGATTTATGACCCGGAAAATTCGTTTGGGAAAAATGCGACCGCAGGATTAAAGGCAGCGAAATTGGCTCGCGGCAGGCAAAGCCGCTATGTCGTAAAGGCTAAGTGCATTTGGATTTTAATTTTTCTGGTGAGGTGTAGGCTGAGGACGCCTGGATAAAGTGAGATGTCTTTTTCAGCCCTCTGGCGAAGATTGCCAAATCCAATGTGGTCTACCGACCGCGTCGAATTGTCATTGAGATTTCTGAGTGGGTAGCAGCTCTGCAATGGTTGTCTATGGAAATGCCATTTTGATGTACCTATTGCAAGGAAGATTTGTGAATGACAAAGTTGACTTCCATCTGGGTATAACAAGCCGCAATAGCCATGGAATTACGAACGACCCACAACGTCGAAAAAATTCTATTATCAGATGGGTTTTCGCAATTACTTCATGTCACGTACCTCCAATATCTCAAACACATTTATCCCCGCCTTTTCCCCGCCTTTGCCTCTGCCTTTCCCCCCGTCTTTTCCCCCGCCTTTTCCAATCTGGTGAATGACGATGATTATGCCTCGTTTTCTTGCGCCAGTGTCATGCCTTTCCCATTCTGATAGGAAATGATGATGATAATGCCTCGTTTTCTTGCGCAGCAGTCTCATGACTTTCGATGGGGAAATGACGATGATAATGCCTCGTTTTCTTGTGCCAATGTCATGCTTTTCCCATTGACATGTCATGCTTTTCCCTGACATGTCATGCCTTTCGCATTCTGTGGAAATGACAATGATGATGCCTCGTTTTCTTGCGCCGCAGTGTCATGCCTTTCCATTCTGGGGAAATGACGATGATAATGCCTCGTTTTCTTGCGTAATTGTCATGCCTTTTCCATTCTGGGGAAATGCCGATGATAGCACCTCTTTTTTTGCGCCATTGTCATACCTTTTCTATTCTGGGGAAATGACGATAATGCGCCATTGTCATGCCTTTCCCATCACAAGGAAATGACAATGACAATGCCTCGTTTTCTTGCGCTATTATCATGGCTTTCCGGGCTTTCCCATTCATATTGGACTGACGAGAAAAATGCTTCGTTTTCTTATGCTGGTGTTTACGTACACTTTTCTCATTCTGAGGAAATGATAAAAAATGTTTCGTTTTCTTGCGACGTGACATGGAAAGGCAGTTGTCACTGCCTTTCGCAATGGTTTGAACGATTTCTTAGGCAAATCGGCTTGTCGCAAATACGAATAAAGTAACTCAATAAGTCCTAAATATACAAGTCAAAATAATCAATAAGTCCTCTCTTATTGTCACTATACCTATACTGGCTGTAAGTTTCGAAAAACGTTTTACGCTTGTCTACCCTTGTGACTAGGTACGAGTTAGCAGGTGGTGGATAATAGTTGCTAAATTCGAAACCAGTTAAAAGCTGCCAGCTGCTAACTATTGGTAGGCAGTTTTGAATGCTGCAATATTTAAGAACACACTCGGAAATAAAAAATATATTTAAAACCCTGTACAGCGATCGAATGTTGGCCGGTGACCCAAAAACGATGCATGAATTTCAGGGTAGATGCTTTCTTCCAAAAACGCACAAACACTTGAACATAAAAAAAACAGAAACAAAATCTGCCTGCTGTATGCATGGGATATTATCGCAGAAGGGTTCTGTCCAATTACATTTTTATCTTTCCCCTATAGAAATTTTTCCTCATTCGCCTGCATTCCGGTGAAGAGCCTATACTTTCACCCTTTGCAAACCCAAGCCCCTCCTGTTTATGATTTTATATAGTTTGGCGTTATTTGCGTTTTTTATCTGCAGAATCATCTATGCCATGCAACCTAATTACGCGCCCTTGTTATCCGTTTAGGGAAATTTCTGCAGATGAAAATTGGGACGAGTCATTTGGAAAACGTGCTCAGGTAGCACTGGAAGCTAGATGCTCTGTGCTAGTTGCCTAAAACGATAAGGAAAGAACAATGGTTTCTTCGAATACTGCATATGCTCGTAAAGGCACAAAATAATACCTGGTTTTTCCACTTATCCAAGTAGAAATAAAAGTGCCACATTACAACATAGGTAAAAAATGAAAATCTTTTATTTCTATTGCGAAGAAAAGTTTTTGCAAAGATGATTGCATGTGTGGATGCCTCATTTGCTTTCGGGTGTGGAATCTTTAATATTTTTGTGCCTGCACAGCACCGCTCGAGCGCAGATGGTTTTAACTTCAAACCATTTTCAGAAATCATGAAAGCGTTGCGTGGACTGTACGAGTTTGATCCGCTGGCTCGTAGGCTAAAGCTGATGCTGCATGCAAATGCAACGCAAAACGATGCATTTTTATCCGTTGCCTATATTTTTTGCATTTCGCATTCATTGTTGGCAGCCGACTTTGGCCATTCGCCAATTTCAGCCCTTTCGCCTTTTTTCGCCGATTTCCCTTTTTTGCTGGAAAAGACACGCGGGATCAGAGCATCATTGCAATTCGTGTCAACTGTAAAAATAGGGTTCGGAACTCTGCACTTGAATTTCGCATGGTGTTTCAAAAGTATCCACGAACGTTCAAATGAAAGTGGATTTTGTGCAGGCCTGGTTGCTTGTTTTCGAAACCTACCGAAATCGCAGGTGCACTGACGTCATTTTTTCACAACAGACGCTCTTCAAGCACATTTGATCAAAGGCAGAATCGAAAGCGAATTTCGGCAGCTGCATCGGTGGTCTAGTGGTCAAGGCATTGGACTGCTAATCCGACGCATGGAGTTCGATGCCAGTTGGCGTCAGATTTTTTTTTTCAGATTTTTGCGGCTGGGGGACTTTTTGCGTTTTTGTTGCTGGGGGGACACCAGGCGATGGGCGAAAACCCAGAATGTGTCCAGGTGGGGTAGGAAAGGTTAGGTTAGGTTGAAATAGCTTTAAAATTTTTCGTTAGTAGTGTTTAAATGAGGTTTTTGTTGCGATGACGTCAGTGCAACCTGCGATTTCGGTAGGTTTCGAAAATACGCGGCCTGGTTTGCATAATTGCTTGTATCGTAGTAACAGAATTTATGTTCCCATGCATGTAAAAATTGCGACTAGTCAGATTTTAGCAAAAACTCCATTCTGCAGAAATTAAAGATCCTCTTGTCAAAGTCTGACATCTCCAGAATGCTCTGTTGCAATCTGGCGCTTTAATTTCTACCGCCTGCATAAGAGCAAAAGAACGAAAGAAAAGTTACGGAGGCAGCAGTAAAATGGAAAAACACATGTAAGAGTACATTAATTCCGTCGCTACTATGCTCGTATATGTCGCTATTGTGCTTGAAGACGCAACAATCGCTTTAGCATCTTCATCAAATAGTCAAGGACCTAGTGTGTTCAGTTTTTACTTCACATTCAAAATCACTTTCATTCCCCCCACAATGGCAGCAGGTTATGCTCGAAACCAGAATGTGGGTGGCGTCGTCTGCTGTTGTGTCCTCGTGTGTGAACCTGAATCGAACACAACGCAGGGACAAATGTTCCATCTCGTGGAATTTTTAAATGTTATTTCCATTTTTAACGCAACAAGAAAAGGGTACCTGCGGACAACGTCAGGCGCAGTATGTCCATGCTCGTGGAGGCCCCGTTCTCGAGTTCCGGGTTCCGGTCAGTGAATTTTGGCACTCGTTCTAGCAGCAAAAATTTAAAGATTTTTCTGATGTAAAGTGCTTAACCCGATAACAAACATAAAACTGCGCATTTACAAACGATGTTTGAATTTCTGTGGCACGAAATGGCATTTGTACGAAGTATCTGTCACTTGTCATCGGAACAGGAAAATCGGCCTCATCTTACTCTGAAGACCTCATGACAATTGCCTTTAAGATGAAACCATATTTGATAGTTTTTGACAATTTTGCATCTCAGAGGGGACGCCGCTCCCCTCCAGCGTCCCCACAATTTGGAGCAGAGTGGCAGTGGGGCCCGGATTCTGGAATGTAAAGATTGTGAAGATTTTAAGGAAATGGGATTTTGGGGAAATGGAGATTTAGTGGAGAGGAGATTTTGGAGATTGGAAAGAATAATTACAGTGACGATTTTCAGCGGGTCTGTTTGACCTTGAAATGGGCCAAAGGGGCCAGAATTGTATTGTACTAAACCACCTGGGAGTACAGATGTGGCCTTCAAAACAGTTCCAGGTGTGAAGTTGGGCAAAACATTATATTTCTGGCCCGAAATTGATACTGCCAACTTCACATGCACAATTTCAAACAAATTGCCCCAAACGCCTAAAAATGTTTGTACGCCTAATATTCGGCAAATTAGTTGGCCAAACCGACCCGTACCTCTCTCCCTGCGGACCGCATGAACTGAAGCCACCAATTTCCCACTTATCAAATTCGGATATTTTCTACTGTTATCCTATTCGTCGCATTCATTTGAACCAGTGATTCGACTCATTTTTTGAAAAAAAAAAAGATGGTCATTTTCTTTTCGAAGGGCGTAGAGCTAATCCTATCGGGGAAAGGATCCAATATGATCGAAGGATCTCTCGCCTCCGCCCCTTTTCACTCAGCGCCCACTATTCACGGCCAGTCTGCCTAAGCCCTGCGGCAACGGGCCTAACACATACTCGTGCTAGCGGACACCACCAGGCACCAGGCGGTCATCAGGAAATCGGTAAAATGTTGCACTTGACGCCACAGATTTCTTCATTTGGTGCCGCATTCATGGCAAAGGTCTCCATCCGTTTAGGCCTTTTTGTGCAAGGACCGAACGCAAGGTCTGTTCATCTTGCATACATAATACGGACAACCATGTCTCACTACATAAAAGAAAATCAATGCTATATTTTATTATGTTGCACGGTTAGTGCTATTGAAAGTGACCACCACACGCTGAGCATTGCAACCGCCCGTGTTCCTTGTGTTTTCAAAACTTGCCGGTTACCATGGTAACTGGAATGTCAAAGTTGCATCTGGAGCACTGAAGCCTTCAATTTCCAGTAACGCAGACTGCAATTGGTAACAGTGTAATGGTGTAATTGTGGAAGAGTGTAAGAGTGAGAAAGTGTCATGGTGTCATAGTGTAATAGTGAAAACATGCAATAGTGAAACAGTGCAATTGTGTCATTGTGAAAGAGTGTTGTAAAAGTGCAAAAGTGTAACAGTGTTGTTGTGGAATAGTGTGAGAAACAGTGTCATAGTGCAATATAGTGCAACAGTGTTGTAGAAAAAGTGTAAATAGTGTAAAAGTGTCACAATGTCATGATGTACCTAACGGTGAAAAAGCGTAAAAGTGTAATAATGAAATCGTGAAAAAGTGTAAAAGTGTCGTTGTGAAAAAGGGAAAGTAGGTATCATGTGGTTATCGTGTAAAAATGTAAATGTTATTGTGTAATATAGTGTAAGTGTGTTATTGTTTAATAGTGTAAAAGTGCAAGAGTGTTATACGGTGTAAAAGTGTATCATTGTGTAACAGAAATAATAGTGTGAAAGTGTTTATTGTAATTGTGTAATGGTGTAATTGTATTGCATTGTAATAGTGTAATAGGCACTCGCATAGGTGCTTTCATATCCAATTGACAAATGGCATATGCTCGTACAGTGACGGAAATGTGTTTTGTTCCATGGTCCATGGATCCTCTAAACGTTCCGTAACGGTGAGTGGCGGTAAAGGCATGTTCCTGGCAGGTCAAAAAATGGAAAAATGTCGGACAGAAGCAAACCGAAAACCGCGAGGTGCGGTAAATGCTGAAGCTCTGAGCCCATATGAAACAGCGAGAAAGAAAATCGCGAAATTGCAATCAGTCCGCAGTGATGATGCGACCGAGGAAATGGAATGCGAGTCGTTTAACTTTTATGATCGAGATGGGAGAGGGACGTTATTCTCTGCTCTTGTTCGCCGGGGAATGCAGTCACGGTGTTGTGCATACCCCCTTCCAATTCCATATAACATCTATAGGAATCTGCTTCAACTATAGCTTTGTCGGATGTCTGCCGCACGGCAGGTAGAGCCTCTCGGCATGCCCTGACAGGAGTGTGGCAGAGAGTGGGCGTCCACGTTGGAAGAGGGCAAGGTCGGACAAGGCCCACATGCCCTCCTTGGTCATCGGAGAGGCTGCGGAAGGGCTGCGGGTATATACAATGCTCAAGGAGGATTTTTCGGTGGAGCTCATCCAAAACCAACCTTCGCCCCACTTGCCATTTGGAAAATCGTGATCCGTCAGACTAGGGTTGGGGTTCCGAAGAGGACGTTGAGACAAGGCTATGGTTTTCAGGGGAGCAACTTCAGTCATCTGGCCCCGCCCGTTTTCCAATTGCGGCAAGAAAGAACTTAAGGCCTTTGTTTCCAGCTCTCCTTCCCAAGAAACGGTGGTTTCCGCACTTCGTTCGCGTCGGTTATGGCCTGCTTGTTTCGTGCACTCCTTCTCAGGACCGTCTGGCTGTCCATAAAAGGCAAGTCCTTTGGGTCACATCAAGAAACTTGAAATAATAAAGACCCGCTTTCGCTTTATATGCGACCGATCTCGCTGCCTTGCGTTGACGAGAAAAGGAGGCATATCACTGTCGTATCGGGCAGCAGGCCACAACTCAAAACGGCGCTGTCTTTGCGAAAGTTTAAAAACTGAAACAAAAGGAAATGGCATTTGGGAAATGCTGTTCCGAGGTCCAAACCGGGTTCAGAAGTGGGATGGACACCGCCCTATTAAATGCCCATTTTCGAGATATTCAGGGTAATAGCTATGCTTGCGCAGCATTTTTCATGCACATCAACCTCAAACCGACTCTGGCTGTTTGAAGGATTTGCAAAAATTCTACCGGTGTTCAAAACGAGACTGACGAAATGAATGGGAACATAAATAAAACAATGGAATGGTGATGAAATACCGTCCCCGTCAAAAGTTTATTTTCATTAGCGATCAGCTTCGAGCTGTGATTTGGAGAAACTCCGAATCTCACCCATTCCAGGAAATCGCCCCACCAGAGCGCGCGACTCTATGATTGCCAATGTTTTATACATCAAAGAATCTGTTTGACAGAAATGGTGTAGGTACTTTGAAAAAAATCAATGCATACGAAAAGCCTATCATTGGGTTGGCTTCTGCGGGAAGTGTTCAAGAGATCCACCTCCTGTTAAAGAAATCTTCCTGAAGAGATCTTTCCGAGAGATCCACCTCAGAAAGCTTTTCGCTGACTTTGGGAAAAAAATGCTTGGTTTCTCAACCGAAAATTTGATTTTCCTCACAAGGTATTCGATCCTTGCACGATCGGTGAACTCCAGTATAACGAAGATCCTTCAGCGTTTTTTTGAGTTACCCTGCACTTCCAATAAATGGCTGACTCTTCAAAATGGCTGAGGTGTGGTGAGGATTGAGTACTGGTACCATGTTCCAATAAAAATGCTGGAATAATAACTCGAATTTATGATCAGCCTGCCTCCGAAATGATGTGCTTGAGCCCATAACCGGTCCCCAAGTAATCTTTTCAGGCGACGAGATGGTTTGGTGAGGACAACTTGCGAATTGCTGTTTGAGATCTTTGTTTACGTGTACAGGGTGTCCCATAAGTAGGTGGATTGCCAAACCTCGTGTGTGGCCAGCAACCTGAGGGAATTCAAACACGAAAATGTTGAAGTAGGTTCTGTCCCCCGATTACTTCTGGAGTACCTATTACTCACTGAAGAAAAAGAAACGGGACCCTACACTGCAAAATTCGACGACATTTTGAAGACACCAAAAATATGCTGCAAAACGAAATGGTAAAAGCAACTAAAATGACAAAAAAGCACGAAGTCACACGTATGCACTGCACGAAATGCTGTCACTTCGTACTTTTGTGTCATTTTCGTCGCTTTTAGTCGCTTTTAGTCGCTTTCGTCGCAATTAGGTTTTTTGTCCAATGTTTTTTTCGAGGAGGACCGCCAGAAGTCATCCAAGAACAAAACACTATTCTACACTTTCTTCTTCAGTTGCCTCAAGAAGCTGCCCGCAAGATTTGGCAAACAACTTAGGGGACATCCTGTATAAATATTTGGTAGATGAGGCCGATTTGGTCCATTTTGCCCTCAGAACCATCAGCATAGGTTGCGTTCCTGCTTTATGCCTTTTTCAGACGCTAACGACTCAATCTGGTTTATTGGGGCATAAAAACCTGAAAATTGGTCAACAGCACAAGCACAGCATAGACGCTAATCACATGAAACGGGCAGTATTCTGCTGACAGGTTTGTTTCCATCACCCGTTATAGATTATCCTTTTGCCATCATTTGATGACATATGATATGATAGACGAAACAAGATTTGTTCTACAAATTTTAACTGTCGCAAAGGTTTCCTCTTGAGGACGTAAAATTGGGGGCCTTTTTTGCACACGTTAAATGGCACCGTGTGGGGTGGAGAATACATCAACAAAATCGCTTTTTTAATGTGAACCTGTATCTACCAACGAAGGTATCGTATATACGAATACACATCTTATAGCAGACACATTTCCCGATCAACGCCCCGCTTCTCACTACCTGGTCCAACCGTAACCTGGTCATATTTATTTTTGTCCTACCGTCACCTGGTCCAACCGTAACCAGGTCCCTATGCCGCAACAAGGTCCTACCGTAACCATCAGGTCCCACCGTAACCAGGCCCTACCGTAATCTGGTCCTATACTGTAATCTGGTCCTACCATAATTTTGTCCTGCCGTAATCTGGTCCTACCGTAACCAAGACGTATCTGGATCTACCGTGATCTGGTCCTACCGTAATTTGGTCCTACAGTTACCTGGTCCTACCGTAACTTGGTCCTATACTGTTAATTGGATCGAATGAAATTAAGATCTAATTTTTTTAAGGCGCAGAGAAAAAGTAGGACCAGAGAGATTACGACAGGACCATGCTCATTAATAAAACCCGCCCTGTATTGATGGATTTCCCACATTTTGGGGAAATCCATTTCCAGGGATATTCAAACACTGATGGGTACGAATATTTTGACAGACTCACCGGAAACACCCTCCAATACCGTCTGGCGTGGTTCATTTTGTTTCAAGAATTCCCGTTTTCAAGAAAAATTTACTCAACTCTCAGCTTCAAACGCAAAAAATGAAAAAAATCAATGTTCGATGGAAAAATGATTTTTCAACCTTTACTTTCCATTTTTTTCAATTAACCTTCCTCTCGGTATAACAAGCGGACATTGATATACTGGAATAATCAATAGAGTTGGAAAATGCTATAGTGAACCAAATAGAACTGAGCCATGGTGAAGGAAAAAAACAATTTGACTAGTGAAATGAAATGGGTTTTTCCAGCTTTCCATGCATTGAGTCGTTGATGGAGTAAATTGCAAGCTGGAATCCGGGGTACTTATCTCTTAAAGGTGGATTGTCCTGCCGCAGTCATCTTGGCTAAGGATGTGATCCTGATGCCTTTGAAATGCCATATTTGAAAAATGACTGCCCTCGCAAAACTTCCTGAATCTTGGTTCATGAACCTTGATTTGTTGTGGCAAATACCAATCTTGTCGATTGTCTGGGACACTTGAAAAATGGAGCTGGAGTCGAGAGTGCATCCAGGCAATATCCAGAGGCTATAAATAAGTGTTAACGAATTCCCCTTGAGCACCAGGTTCATGAAAAGGTTTCCACAAATGAAAACATTGTTGTGAATCCATGCCAGGGTTAAGCAATTTACAATGAAATAAATTTGTGAACTTTTCAAAACTATGTTTTTCTCATAATCATACACTTTCCTGCAACTTCTCACTCCCTTTTACCCTCTTCTTCTGATGCACACTAAAATGAAAGTTTAGACAGTGAAATTATTATCTCACTGCTTCGATTGTTATTTTCCACTTGGAAAAACACGTAGGTATCAATTTTTCAGATGGTCAATAAGCCAACGATTGCTTTCAAAGAAGGTCATGAAATGAACTAGCAAGCCAACTCTCCAGTTCATAATGAACAGGCATTTCAGGTACTGCCCTAATACACTGGCAGGAAATATTCAGCGAATGAGACTTACCACCCAGTTTCACTTATTTCGGCAAAGGTAACAAATAAACAACAAACACTGAAC
>JASGXE010013519.1:0-13029 GCA_030068105.1 Sinentomon sp. SZTP_YWyxl
AGATTGTCCCAGTCCCGTTTATCATCATTCCTGATTTCTGACTGTTGCCAAATGTAATAATTGTCCATTGTTGTTTTGGACAAACAAATTCAGGGCATGCATTTCTCGTCGACAGTCAACGCTGTTGCAACCAGGTGCCATTGCTGAATTCTTCAATGATATTAACATGATGCGATTGCACGACATCGGATGTTGATGTTGAGGTCTTTGAGTGTTCACTTCATGACAGTGAATTAGCACCTATGTCGGCATGCCCTGAACGTTGGCCCCGAGAGCAAAGCGGTGGATTCTGTGCCCAAAATCACCAGGGGACGTCCAACTTGGGTCGTATTTTTTGGACACAACCACTTGTGAAGCGTTGAAAAGTGGTCAAACCACCACCAACTTGCTGGAACTGTTTCCGAAAATGCGAATGGATGCAAAAATTGTTGCGTCATTGGTTGCATGAAAAGAGTTTGTAAAGATGCCAAGGGCTGACATGTTCACCCTCAGGCCAGAACGAACATCACCTTTGTTCCCAATTTTGAGGACAACTGTCAAGTGGTGTCAAAGGTGAGAAGTGATTTGAAAGATGGCAGGTTTTGTTACATTTGATGACATTTCACTTCATTGCAGATGTTGCCATCACTTTTTGTGAAAGAGTCTGTGTTTTGGCTTATTTGCCACTTTTTTCTTGCACCTCACTGTCAATCTTGGCTGTCGTCATTCAGCCTTCTGCACTCTTTATCAAAAGCCTTCGAACACAGGAGTGCCACATAGTATCAATGGCAGCATGCACCACAAAACATCATGACATTCGTGTGAGGCGTGAAGTTGCACCAAACCCTGTTGAAATTAGATGACCTCAGTAATAACAAGTCCTGAATAAAACTGTCCTGAATAAATGAAAAGTCCTGAATAAAAAACAAGTCCTGAAAGTAATAACAAGTCCAAAAATTCGCCTATGCTCCAGGATTTTGATAAGCTCCGTGTTAGGTCCACTGTACAGCTGAAGGAGTGAGAGGAATAAAATGGGCAGATTTTTAAACGAAGCCCAATCTTTTCGGCTGCGGATTCTTTTTATAATGAAATTTTATAAACAAAAGAAACAGAATCCACAGCCTAAGTTTGGACTTGGTTTAAAAAATCGACCCAACAATGGCATCATTTCAGATTTTCTCTCTTGAGAACAGGGAGATGTGACATGCAGAATGGCCCTTGTCTATAAAACAAGAAATTTCAAAAGGTCAATTTCTCACAAATGGCACCTATGTTCATTTGGGGTAGCGCAAAGAAACTACTCTCAAATGCAAACTTGTTTGTTTGTAATTCAAAATTTCCATGACTTTCCTTTGAATTCCCTGCCAATCTAGAGAAATTTCAAGAATTTCCCGACTTTTTCCTCACAGCAAAATTCCATGACTTTTCAGTTTTCCAGATCTGCAGACACCCTGAAGGAAACATTGTTTCCTTTGTTGGCATGGTTGTGGAAGCTTGCATTTGGCTGCCAAGCCCATGATAACTTCCGACTTCATCTCAATAAATCAATAAAAAATCATCATCAATAAAATTCGGTTTCAAAGAAGAGATTTCTGACTGATGAAGGCAGCAAAATTGCTCTGAATCTACATTGTGAGTAGGCGTTCTCGCATGGAATCAGGACAGCCCAAAGAACTTGGAAAATCATTTTCCAGGTTTTCTGAAGGGTTTTTAAGGCTTTCTCAAGTGACAGATCGCAGCATCCATGAACAACCGTGACCATATGCCACAACAGTGGGGTCTGGGGTGGTACTCCCAGCAGGATTCCAAGGGACTGAGACTTGAGTTTCTGGCAAGGGGATTGGGAGACGAAGTTCCTCAAAGAACAGAGCTATCCAACAAGAAAAGATATTCAGTTAGGTTTTCCCAAAAATTTGTCAAATTTAAGGTCCACATTTGGAAATCAGTTTTCCCGGTTTCAGGATTTGCCTGGGAAAGAAGCCGTTCGTTAGAAGCCCGGCCTGGATGACTTAACATTTTCTTCAGTTTCCAGAAATGCAAGTTAAGAAGGTGACCGATGAAGTCAGGTCGGTGAACTTGGAAAACAGACACTATCAAGTTTGGTTGTAAACGTTGGGGAAAAGTGCTGTTGAACGCTGCTTGCATCGAAATGTCTGCATTTTGGTGTGTGAGGTGGTGAAACAGGGTAAAGATGTTTACGCAAAGAAATTGCTGCTGAAATTTGATGATCCTCGCTTCTTTTCTTTCATTGAATATTTTCTTCATGTCTAGTAATTTAAATCGTAATTTCTGTCTATGTTATTCGTATTATAAATGGGAGTGCTTTTACCCTGCTCATGAGTTTACTTGCTGACATTGAACCAATAATCAAAAAGCATTTTTACCCTATAAATTATGAACTACAGCATTCTCTTGAGCATGCTCTGTTGTTATGCAAGTCTTATCTTGTTTTGCACTCTATTGTAATATGTTGATTGATGATTGATTATATTGTGTGACTGATTGGTTTCGTAATTGTGCTTATGACAGGGTTCCCACAGTCAGGGAAAGTCAGGCGAGGTCAGGGAATCACATCAAAAGTCAGGGAAATGACCGAAAATGTGCTAAAAGTCAGGGAAAATTGTGAAGGATCAAAAATATTTATTGGATGCTATGATATTTTCTGAGCATTTTGTTCAAAACGGACTAAAATCGGATGAACATTAAAATGACTATTTCTGAGCATTAAAATAGCAGAGAGAAGAGAATTTTTCTAACAGCTGCAATTTTTGGATCTTCGTAGGCCTCACAGGTCCAAACTTGGAGTTGGGAGCTTGAACCGATGGGAAAGATCTATTTTTTATGCCTTTTATGTCATAGAAAGTTTGGGAAAATTTTTCATGAAGGATAAAAAGCCCACTTTACTGGGTCCCTAACACGCTCACAGATAGATTACGTTTGATTTCTTGATGATTTTGGGTGCAGTCAATCCCACGTTTTCGTCAAAAATGCACTTTTGCCTTTTGCTGGAGCCTTTCTAATATTACAAAATCAGCTGATATGCATGATTTGAGAAAGAGTTGACAATAATTATTGCGGAATCCTGCTGGTTTGAGAATTGACTGTCCCCTGGGAAGGGGTGAACCTTCAATCAGCGCTAAAACTAAAACACTCAACACCCAGGAACAGATTCAGAATCAGTTTTCTGATTTCTCGAGCCATCCTCGATTAATTTCAAGTGTTGCAGGAATAGAATAGGTAATTTTTTCAAAATTCGGCAGTGATGGAATGAACCAATGGATGCATCCCAACAGGACAATGCAATCGCAGACTACAACTGCCATCATTCAAAGTGCAAAACCCCTTTCCGATGGAGCAAATATGGTTTGGAAGTTCAGAAAGGGACAAAACGTTCATCAATATAAGTCACAAATGAAAGATGCTAAAATTTGCTTATTATTTCACATCTTGAAGGTTCACTCCCCTTAAATTTTATGATTTTTTTCTTCATACCTTTGTTCTTTGTACTCGTATCACCGTACTTTGTAACCCTTAACCTCCTTATGGGATTCAAAACTTTACGGAACTCAAAATTGGAATAACCAAAGGGGAATCCAACAGACCACACCATAAATTTGCAATAACAATGAAGTTGCAGAGTGCTTTAGTGCTGCTCATCCTTCGATCTCAAACGTGACATAAATGGTTGGCATTTTGCTGACTTTTATTGGATCCGCTGATGCTGATATTTTATGGTCTGTTTGGACCACCCCTTGGAAATTTTACGGGTCATAAAATGAGTTTACCCAAGTAAGCAGTGGACCAATTGATAACCAAGAATTTCTGCCCCGTTCTTCAATTCTCTCCACTTTCTTTCTTGCCCAGGATTGTTTTCGCTATTTTATGCAAAAAAGTCTGATTTTAAGATTTTTTATCTACTGCCTGCAGGATACTGACCTGTGTGAATATGAATTTTTACTGCAACTATGTACTTTCTTGTAGGTAATCAAATGTAAGTTTTAATGTTCATAATCTTATTAATCCAAATGATATCACTATAAAGGATGGAGGGGTGGTCCGTTGGACCTCTTGGGAGGTTAGGGGTTGAATGCATGCACAAGTATATCTCACATTTTGAACGTGAATTTTGTCCAGTACATTGTATTTTCCATTGAAGTCATGTCAGAATGATCAGATTTTTGCCAGGCTATTTTTAGGTCGTCTATTCAACAAAGATTAATCTAACCTTGTTGATGATAAGTCCAGAGATGATACTAAATGTTATCCATTGATCATTGTTGCCTGTGCAAATCTTCGTTGGAGAGACGAATTAAAAAGTTGCCCGACAAAAACCTGATCAATTTGACGTGGCGCAAGTAACGAATGTCTTGAAATGATGTTCTTGATCATGGACAACAAACAATAAACCAAAATTAACAAGTAAAATCGTAAAGTCCCGGAGGATTGGGAATAATGGCTGTAGGGGTGGTGGAGGCCATCACAAATGTTTATTTTATTATAGCTGAAAGTGGCACCTGAAAGTGGCACTTCTTTTTGGTCACGGAAATGGACCAGCGAGGGTCAGGGAAATGAAATTCCGAAAAGTTGTGGGAACCCTGTATGTCACTAAATCCAAAAAAATTAGGATGCCACGCAAAGAAGAAAGGTTTTTCTCACGAGGCATTCACTATCATATCTAACTTCAGCTTGTTCAAATCTTACCTCTTTCTAAAAATCAAAGGGGCAATGGCAAAACTGCGATTGGTATCCAACCCTCTTTAAATGCAGCAAATTCACAAGTAAAAGAGACCCCACTTTGGAACAGCATGGAGCTTATTGCAGTTTATACTGGAAGGGTGGAGTTTTGTATCGGGGTCGGGGAAATGTGCTCTATTGATTTTAGCAGGTGCATTTTATCAGGATTGCAGGCGAGACGTTTTGATGAGCAGTTCTCAAAAGATCTGGATCCACCTTCGTACAGTGAAACATCCACCAAGAGGAAAGATCTGAAGCCTCTCAGTCACTGTTCCATTTTGAAGCCAGCCCACTGTATTTCTTTCGCAGAGAGCATGACAGAGTTGGACGTCCTGTAAACGATTTCCTGATTTGATTGAGGCCATTGTCAGATCGGATGTCAATGTTTTGAAAAAACTTGACATCCGATCCGACAATGGCCTCAAATCAGGAATTGTTCAGTGTTTGCGAAACGGATCGTGGCGCCAGACACAATTTGGAGTTGGAAAACTTCGGAATATGTTCTTTCAAGTGTGTTTATATTTTAGTTTAACCAAAATCGGTAAAAAGGGCGATTTATGCTGTAAAAGGCCTTTTCGTGTGTGACCAAATATATTCATTTTTTAAGTCGGTATGTGACTAAAAATATCAATTTTTTTAAGTAACAGTGGGCAGATCATTTTCCATTCAACTCTTAACCCTTAAAGGTCCAAGGTCAAAATGGCACCGCTCAGGCCCAAGGGGTGGTCCAATGGACCTCCCCATCTTCTAGGCTCCTAGGGGCAATATTGGGTCCATCACCATTTTAATTGGTCTCTTTTAGCCCCCAAACCAAAATTTCAGCCAGATCTGATGACATCTTCCAGTATTTTTTGCTCTCGATAGGTCAAAAAACATGTTTTCGGTGTAAATTTTTGGAGCGAACTTTGAATTCTAATGATAGCCGCAATGTTTGCAATTTTTTGGTGTTATTGGTTTTAAATTGTCAAATTGAATGTAACATTTGATTTCAGAACAAATAACCTTGTTTTTCCTTGCTTAATCATTTTTTTTTTGGTCAGTAAGTGGTTGTGAGAGTGATGCGGAAGGGTTCATTTTTTGAATTTTTTTTGAAAACTTGACAGAACTGGAATCCACATTCAGATTTGAAGTTTGCTGCATGTGGTGGCAAAACGTGAGCAAATGAGCAGCCTGACATGTTCAGAACTCGTACTAAGGTCATCACTGAGGTCACCAGCTTTTTGACATTTTAAGAGTAGCTTGAAGTCCAAGGGGTGGTCCAATGGACCACCCACAATTTTTTGACTTCCAAGGTGCGGTAAAATGGACCACAAACAAATAAATCTTGCATTTGAGGTAAAATTTGTGCGCACAAGGCATAATTTTGAAGAAAAGTTGAAATTATCAGAATTTGAAAAAATCAATTTTTTGAAACCCAAAAAATCCAAGGGGTGGTCCATCGGACCACGAAATTTTTCCACAAAATTATTTTTCGAGTGGAGGTGCCATGGACCCAAAATCCCAGACAACCAATCAATTTTAACAAGAATTGTTCAAAATGAAAGCAAATGAGGGTGGACTATTGGCAAAAATAGGTGTGGTCCATCAGACCACCCCTTGGATTTCTGAAAATTGAGCACCCTAAACAGTCCAAGAGGTGGTCCAATGGACCACCAAATAAAGATGTTGAAAAGGATTGGCATTATTGGAGTTTATTTGAAAAACAATATGCAATACTGATTTGTTTTGCCCAGCCATGGAAGATACTCACCTTCAAAGTGCTTAATTAGGTGAAAATAGTGGGGTGGTCCGACGGACCACACCTTGGATTTTTCAAAAATTTATGGCATCACTAAGGTCCAAGGGATGGTCCATCGGACCACGGGCCTATTATTCAGAAACCTTCCTGCAGTTTTTTTTGCCCATGTAAGCACAGGTCCAACCTACCCCTGGGATAGCATATCTGGGAGGACGGGTCAATTGCTTCTCCCCAAAAAAATTTAGAGGCAAAAAGAAAAAAAAGTGGTCCAATGGACCACCCCTTGGACCTTTAAGGGTTAACTAATGCACTCAAAATCCAAAACTATCCATGCAGATTTTTAACTGGGGTAGTGCTGGTTGAAATTTAACCATTCCTTACTGCATCTCTCTACTAGGGGTGGCAAAATGGTCCATAATGTTGCCTGTTCGTGGTGGCTGGGTTGAGAATCTTAATGGTGGCTGGTTTGAGGAATGGCTATTTTGTGAAAGCACCACTGAAGAAAATAACTTGAGGGCATCACCTTATCCCCAACAGCAGCCATGGCCCATGAGCATGGACCACCTATGAAAGTTCTCTCTGGTGAATATTTGAATATGCCAATCCCTTCACAAACTGGATCAACGCAACGGAAAGATAAAAAACCAGGCTTTTGGTGCAAATGACCCAAAAATGTCGCAAGTTTCTAGATGAAAGAAAATCAAAATGCCCAATCACATGGCCACAAAAGATATCAAATCAGACACTCAAAATGATCCCACTTGGAACATGCTGGCGCACTCGAGGGTGAGATTATGCAACTACAAATCTATATAAAGAGATGGGGGCGAGCATGCAGTCCTTTGTGGACTGCATGAGCCAGGTCTAACCGAGCAACACTGTCCTTCTCGGCAGCACTGCAATGTGAAAATTGGCGAAAATCTGAATTTCTGGCCAAATTCAGATTTTTGTTGTATGATAATAGTTCCGGAGATGGCCATTTTGAGGATAGTGCCGGCCGACCTGAACCCACAGCATCTCCATTTTAAAGGTTCATATCACCCATAAAATTTTGGTTTCAAAAAGTTACTTCATTCTTAATGTACTTTTTTGGCATCGTGGGAATGAAAAAGGAAGAAATTGTTGCTTACATTTTTCTGTTCGTAAGCACTCTTGCTTTGTTTCAAAGTTCTTGGTTAAGGGGGGGGGAAACCTTCGCGCAAACTTTTTTTATTTTTCAACCGATTTGGTTCAAACTTTGCACACATTTTCAGGTCACTTTAACTAAGATCTGTGCAAAATTTCACACCCCTAATGTTACTGGTTTGCCAGCTGTAGCCAGTTTATACGCAAAAAGTACACTAAACTTTTGATCGCTGCAGCGCCTAAACCATTGGAGCTAGACACCTCTAGTTTGCGCCAAAGTGATCCAAATGGAGCCAGAATTTGGGTAGAAAGGCCAGCATCCTCCTGCCTAACTTCATTTTTGCTTCCGAATTCAATTAATCCTTATCGCGTCAAAAAGCGGTAAATTTTTACTGCCATAATTTCAAAATGCACTTGTATCATGAAAATACCATATGATAAGTCTGATTTTGACCATTCCACCCAATTTAGGACACTTTTTTACATAAGTATGCAAATTTTTAACCTTCTGTGCTGTTCCCAAGCTGAGATATAGCATTCAAAAGTTTGCCGAACATGAAAAATCTTAGTTCCAAGTAAATTGAAGATTGATTAACGAAATAGCGTAAAAATGCATTGAGACGCCTTCGCATTTCGGTCCGTAACTTCTAAACTTATATGGAATTTCAAAAAACTGTTTGCACCACTGGAATCAGCAGATTTTCGTGCATAAACACACCTAAAAATCCAAAAATATCATTTTTAGCCATTTTTTGACTATCCGAAGGTTTCCCCCCCCCTTAAACGAAGGGAAAATAAATTATAATTCCCCTGGACTCCGCTGGAAATTTTGCTTTTCCAGCATATTTTAGGTTTTCAAACTTACCGGCTGTTGCAATGACCCTGACAAAAATAAAACACCAGACCAACTTGTTGCAAAATCAAAAATACTTTTATAACAATTATCTTCTCTTCAAAAACTGCAGGTGATTCAGTAGAGCCGCCCCAAAATTGAGATATTCATTTCCCCAATTTTTTCACTTGTTAGCTCATTTTTATCACTTCATTGACATTTTGCGATAACTCGCGTTTAATTTGGCCGGACAGAAGTGACACAGCAAAAAACCACCCTTATAAGAAAACAGAGGGGTGCGGAGGGGATGAAACCATCCCAAACGGGTTCGTAGGAGCAGGCATTACAACTTTGTAATTTAAACCTCACATCTCCGAAGAACGGTCAAAGAGTTATTGAGATCACCCGAAACCACCCCTTCAAGAATTGGCATGAAGGGGTGAACTAAGAAAAAATCATCGACATTTTATGATACCCCAAACGAAGGCGAGCAAATTATTTGCTGGCACCAACATGCTCCGAAGAAAGGTTTACAAGATATAAACATTTCAATTTTGGGGCGGCTCGACTGAATCACCCTGTATAGTCACAGAAAACTTCAGCAAATACAACTATCAAATCATTTACAAACGATCAGTCAAAAATTCCACAGTGATGTGAATTGAGATCACTCCGGGAAGTGCTGGAGACTCGGACCTTCACATGGTTTTCAGCCTTGAAACAAAAACTCTTTTCATCAAAGTCCTTCTCCTTCATCCTGGATTCAGCACAGGAACATTTTCAGACGTGGAAAGTGAATCTTTGATGAGTATAACTGCATTCTGGGCTTCGGCCAGACCACCTGAAGATGCCTTCTCAAACCATTCCAGGGCTTTATCACACGACCGACTAACTCCCTTCCCATGATAATACAGCGTACCAAGGTTGTAAGCTGCTACATGGTGACCCATTTCTGCTGCCTTCTGATACTGTTTTGCAGCCTGAAACACAATAATGAAATTGCCGTTTTGACCTGCCCTCGCACCATTCCGAACTCATTGTTAATCAATGTGTGACAAGGTAACAGTCTGTTGGCTGGCAGTAAACCATCTGGGGGGCTCCGTGTTTCTCAACCAATTAAAATTAATTTTTACTTTTAATGAATGCTTCATGGAATCACAGAGGTCTGCATGCTAAATTTAAGGTCTGCCTGGGATATGTTTGAAATCTCACCTGATTTTAGTTTGGTATTCATCGGAACCTTCAATCGGTGCCCCGTAAATTATAGGGTATTTTTTTAGTTTGAGCATGCAAAATACTCAATTTCATGAAAAATTGATTGACAGAGCCTGTGTTATTTTTACTCCTTCCATGTGTTTTTTCATTTTTATTTTTTCTCGCATGGAGAAGTGCAAATTTTACTAGACAATTTATGGAGCCACAATGGCACTTTGAACCAGAAATCTGAAATTACGATTCTGTCACCCAATTTAGGACATTTTTTCACACATTCTGAAATGACTATTTGACATAAAAAAATAAAAAAATGAAAATGTTGCCTTGAAATTTGTGTGAGCCCAATCATTGGTGACATGAAATTTGTATGGGGCACATCATTGGTGACAGCTGTCAGGAAAAATATGGAGGTTTCCATCCCACCATTTTGAGATTTTTGCTCTTTTTCTGCAGGTCACAGGAAGTGCAATGCATAAGACCGAACTCTATTATAAGAGTGCAGTGCAGTGTCACAAAAAGCTATTTTCTAAAAGCAGCCAGTGAAAACATGGAAACCAAAAAAGCACAAATGCTGACCAAGAAAACGGAAAGAGACATTCAGCCAGCTTTTCCAACAACACCGATGTTATTCACACATCTGTTTTACAACACATCTGTTAAACATCACAGAAAACAAAACCCTAAATGCTGCACTGACCTTTGCAAAGTCCTGCTTCGTCCCTGTGCCAAGTTCGTAGCAGGCACCAAGGTTAAATGCAGCTTTCGAAGAGCCATACGATTCAGACTCCCTAAGATATTTGAACCCTTTTTTGTACTGTTTCTTCTGGATGCACTCAATCCCACAGATGTTTGACAATTCCGCAATGTATTCATTAGCAAACTGGGCACATTCCACCCGTGCTGCATCTATTGCCTAGAAAACGAAATATCAAACAAATCCTTAAAAAAAGCAACTTTCGTGAAAATTCAGTCCTAATTTTTTACCTATGCAATAAAAACCGAAAACGAAATATCAAACAAATCCTTAAAAAAAAAGCAACTTTCGTGAAAATTCAGTCCTAATTTTTTACCTATGCAATAAAAACCTCTTTTTGATCCCAATCTCTATAATTTCTGTTTGAGCCAGTGTGTTTGAAAACAATGAAAACCCATCTCATCTTGATCAATGGCCAAACTCCAAAGAAACCTTTTCCATCTCAAATTTTGGATACTCCACCCGCAGGATTCAGAACTCTTGCATGCAACCTCTCCACTTCTTGCCATCACTCCCCTTTCCACCTCATGCTGGTCCAGGTTCCTGAGCACAAACACCAAATCGCAGCACAAACACCAAGAAATTGTCTCGACTTGCCACGCTTCGCATGCATGTAAAAATTGCACAAACACCAAATCGCACCACAAATACCAAGAAATTGTCTCGACTTGCCACGCTTCGCATGCATGTAAAAATTGCGACTATTCAGATGTAGCAAAAACTCCATGCTGCAAAAATTAAAGATTCTCTTTTAGAACCGAGGTCAAAATCTGACAGCTCCAGAAAGCCATCTCAATCAGGCGCATTAATTTCTACCACCTGCACAAGAGTAAAAAGAACGAAAACATCTGAGGCAACAATTGAGTTGGAATAACCCATGCATGTGAACATCAATTTTGTCACTTCCAGGGAATGGTCAGAAAAATATGCGCACCTGTTGAAGAATTACGAGTGCCGTCCTTCGGAAGCTGGCAAAAATTATTTTTTGAAGGAAGCATGATGAAATATCTGCAGCCAATGAAAGTCCAGGGTGCGGGAAACGACTGCAGATCATTATTTGACATGTAAAAACAACTGCCAAAACTGTTGGACTAAGAAGCCAGCAGCAATTTGTTTTGTTGTTAGAAACCATAGTTCTTTAACGTTCAAAAACAGCTCCCAAAATCCATAAGCCTAGCCAGCAGCAACAAGAAGAAAAAACATCCATGAAATGTGGTAAATCACCTCCAAACCTTCAGTACCCACCAACAAATGCTGAACAGAAAATGTTCACATAAAAGCTTCAAAAAAGTGCACAGGAATGAATTAAGGAAATTGATTTTTCAACTTTGTGATGACTTCCGGTGCATTTTCAAGTGAAACACTCAACTGATACAGCAACATGATTTCGAAAAAGCTATTTAAATTTACTGTTAATTTGTAATTTCCCACTGGTGAAACTTTTTGATGCTACTCTTTTAGGGGGTTTTGAATATCGGAACAAAGGGCATGTGATAATGTCTGCCAATTGCCATGACGACACATTGTCTTCATGCAAAAACAGCTGCCAAAATTCATGAGCCCAGCCAGCAACATTAGGTGAAAAAACATCCAGGAAGCGTGGTGGATTACCTCCAAATTAGTAACATGGAATGACATCATTGTTGCACCAAAATTCAACACGCACCAAGAGAGGCTCAGCACTCAGCAGAAACTTCAGATAAAAACTTCAAAAAAGTGCACAGGAATGAATTAAGGAAATTGATTTTTAAGCTTTGTGATGACTTCCAATGTTCCGGATTCTTCCACAAGGTGCATTTGTGAGTGAAACACTCGACTGATATATCGACATGATTTTGAAAATGCAACTTAAATTAACTGTTAATTTGTCATTTCCCACTGGTGAAAGTAAAAATGCTACTCTTTTTGGGGATTTTGATTATCGGAACAAAGGGCATGTGATATTGTCTGCCAGGATGATACGTGGGTCGGGAAATGAATTTTGCAAGTCGGTCCAGAGCTTGGCTGGTGTTTACCCGATTTCAGTGATTTTTTGGTCACTTGTAATACCAACCCTTTTTAACTAATGTTCCAAAGGGAATTTGAATCAACCCCTGTGATTCTTAGATACAGGCTTTTGAAATGTTACGGTTTTTATTGTGCCGAAATAGCATGGTTGTTCCCAAACAGGGTAGACAATTTCAGTTGTTCATTCAGATGTCTCCCCCAGAATGCGCTACCAAAATTTTGGGCATTTCATAGACGTTCACACGGGTCAGTGACCCCTGTTTACAGCAACCTGTTGGTGGTTTGAACAATCCCGAAGTGGCTCAGGGTGTTTCAAAGACAACCCTTGTTATGCAAAGAAAATACCAACCACGAACGGAACAAAATATCGATGGTGTAAGAAAGTGGTTCCAGATAGTGAGAGTGCACCTGTTGGCGATTTTTCCTCCACTCAGTGCCTATTTTGTGGCACAGTTTCAGCAATCTACCATGAATATAGAAGACCCCAGAAACTTTGGGTCAAATGTGTGTCTCACAATCTGTCCAAACACCATTGAGCACAATGGTAAATAAACGAGTTCATGCGCAACGAAAACGTGAAATTTTCAACTCTGGCTGTTCAAAATTATCAGCAGAGAACAAACAAATGTGATGAAACTTGATTTT
>JASGXE010013520.1:0-14238 GCA_030068105.1 Sinentomon sp. SZTP_YWyxl
CTGCATTCCAATCCTCAGTTTTCCACAGAATCTTCACAGCTATGGAATAAGCTGCCCAGAGACTCTCCTTTCTGCAAAACGTGTTTGCTAAAAAAATAAAATAATCGTTGTCTACTTGTCGAGATGAGCAGTTCAACTGTGTCGGCGAGGAAGATCTTATTTCTGGGAGTATCGCGTTTGCCTGTGGGTAAGGGGGCGAGTTTTCATCCCAGCAACAAAGGGATCGGCTTTTGGGGCAGGATTGTATGAGTAATTCAGTTCGAGGTTTTGGATTGAGTGCGGGTGATTTCAGTAAACGTCTTTTATATTTTCCAAATCTCGAAACGATAACTGCACCGCAGTGCTGCGTCCGCAATGTGCGAAGTAATCACTTCGTCAAAAGTAACATAATGGATCCGTGTTATCGGCAGTGTCCCAAGTTGCGGTCACAAAACATCCATCTCCAGCTTCAGGTAATTTTGCACTCAATCGTCTCGCGTCGGACGCATGATAGTTGCGTCAAATGAGACCACATAACTCTTTCATACGGCAACATTAAGCAACACGTTATGGGATCATATCAAAACAAACCTCAGTCATTTTCTCATATTTATCTTTCCACTTTTTCAGATTAACTCACAGGAGGACACACAGGATCAGTTAGATATTCTCCAGAGATTCAGTAGCCTGCATCGTCTCAGCATATGATCAGCAACTTGGATGATTGCCATAAAATGGAGCCACCAATTCTTTGTTGATGTTGACGTGAAAAGTCACTTGCACTTTGTTGGTCTGGAAAAACATTGTTTCTGTCTTATCAAAAAAGTAAAGTGTATCTGTGTCATTTCGTGAAACCTTTCAACACCTTTTCTTGATTGCGGCTTGGACGAGAATCAATAAAATTGATTTGAGTTTTTGACGAAAAATTAAATAAAAGGCATGGATCTAGCAGCTGTTGTTTTTATTCCGCAAACATTTCGTTAACAACAAAGGGCATGGCACAGGCTCTCCTTGACATGGACAACAAATATCTTTTATCTTTCATCTCGTTGCTAAAAATATATCGTATTTTTCCATCCTCCCATCATACGCGAGCAGATATGATGCGGCGACTTTCCGATTTCTTGCCTATTCTTGCCCTCAAAATTCCGACGTGGCTCAGACGTATCTTTTGAAACCAAACATGACTTCGGAAATAGCTTCCTGACCTAGAATTAAATGGCTTATGTACGAGTACAAAAACGTCTTCCGCTTTACCCATTGAGCGGGATACGAATATTCGTACTAGCAAAAAATATATAATTCTGGGTCTGGGAATTCCAAAGTCGTGTCTGGTTTCATCTTTGGACCATTAATCGTTGACTGACGAACAAGCATTAAATTGGAAAATTATGTACCATCTGGACAAGGACGGGCATTTTATTCCTTTTGTATATGTTATGATATGTGTTAGCTGCGACTTTATCACTAGTTGGTTTCGGAACAGGAGCCTGGTTTACTGGTAAATTAGGTTATTTCAAGAATTTTGCTGGAAAGACGAGCATTCTAATTTGTCAAGAAAGAAAGGAACAGGAAAAATCGTTCAAAAAAGCCCGTCAAGAATTACACTTATTATTGATATTTCAATGCGAATCCATTGAGACACACGATTTTTTGTTTGGAAACACGTTCTCTAATTTTTTTTGAAAACCAAAATATCTCTTTGGTTTACATGTCAGAAAATCTCTTTCGGATTTCTCGGCCAGAGAATGTAGCACATACATTCGTTCACGTTGCATTACATCATGATGAGAACGCAGAGAACATGGATTTGGACCGATTCTCCAATACACGAAGCAAACCTTTTTTTTGTATTGAAACACCATTTTATTGCGTGCAAGTTGCACCACTCCACAGCATTTCTGGTGTAATTTAACAAAGATAAAAAATTTCATCAGGACAATACAAGAATAAAAGCCTGATACAGATATGGATACATCACCGGTTTTCATGAGTGTTGTAGCAAAGAGAGCTTTTTGGATAATTTCTGAAGTACCTGCTCAAAACTGAACTATGCAAGAATTAGGCGGCAATCGTTTTTGCACAGATTGCAATTTCTCAATTGGTTCTTGCAGCGACACCAGACGAAACGAGTTGTCTCCATATGATTCATTACGTTGCAAATTTCGCATAAAATCGGCTGCCACCATTCAGAACAACCTCTACCCTTCTCAAAGACACATGGAACTCCTTAGGTATCTACCTATCTGTGGATTCCCTATTCTTTACAGCTACAGGGTGAGACAGGCATAACCTAAACTAACTCCAATTCTCGGGACAATGAGCAGCTCTGTGCACGATTAAAAAAACAGCAAAGAATAAAACCTAGAACACAGCAAGTTTCGATGAGCAATTCCAGCCCTTCTAGTGTGGCTTGGGATAGAGCTTGGAAGTTTGAGAGTGGAGCAGAACGTCGTGCATATCTTAGGAAACTTTGCTCCAGTGCATCCCCGAATTTGGTGGCACTCGTTTCCGTACTCGTTTTCGTTTAGTTGTGAGCCCACGCTGCAAAACTCATATCGTTAACCAGATAGGACCTTCGCTGTGAATTACTGAAGTTTTTAAATTGATTATAGTCACATGCGATTAAGGCAAAGGCACAATCTCATTTATCCTATACCTCCGCTAAAACCGGAACATGGTTTTTAAAAATAACGGCAGGTAGGCCTATATCGTGACACGGACCACGGACATCGCCGCCACGAACTTGTCGCCATTCCGGGACAATTTTTAAAAAATGCTCGGGAGGCAATCCAATTTTTGACTTTTCCACCTTTAACAAGTAACTTTAACCAAACCATTTGGATACGCCATGCAAAAACAACATATGAGGCGTGACTTTTGAATCGGATTACAATTCAAAACAGCGTGAACGTTTTCTTTCAAGTCAGTGGAAAGAATAAAAATGAAAGAATGAAATGAATGAAAATGAAAGAATGAAAGCTGAACATTTTTAGGTGAAATTGGAATTTACGTATACATTTATATAAAATGAAAACGTATAAATACGTATACATTTATAACCGGTGGAATTTTTCTGTGGTGTTTTGAAATAACTTTTCTCGTGTATTTAAGATTTTAGCTTTGCCTCTGCATCTAAATAAATAGAGTTCAACTGCAAATGTCAGCAAAAACGTGTCTAAATTTGCACTTCAAAGCCTGCACGAGGCATCAATGCTTATGGGAATTAATCACTCAGTCAACGACCAATATCTTTGCTTATGTTCCACTTTGTTTTTTGCCAACTTTGCCAACTTTGCTTTTCTCACGGCGAACTCCAAAAATGGAGTCAGCAGCATCAAAATCATCGCAAACCAAACGAAAAAAACTTGAATCGAACAAAAAACGAACTTGAATGTTCAATGTGGCGCCCCCAAACCTCGCTGTTTCGATGATTCCAGGAAGGAACCAGCCATAGCGAACCATAAATCTTGTTTTAGTGGTTTACGCTTTTTGTTCCGCTTTTGTGGAAATCATTGTATTTGTGCGACAGTTCTGTTTTTTTTTTTGGTTCGCTGGAACATTCCAAGAAGACAAATACGCAAAACGAAAAAGCACAGCGCAAGCGTAAATAATTCCCGTGGTCTAATTTTGCTATCGCAGCGTCAAACTTTTCACAACTCAATCAACCGTCGTCATCCTCTTAATCGTCACGTTTGGACTTTACGAAGCACGTGAAACGGGGCCCACGCATGGTGTGAAACGTGCAGCGTGAAAGAAATGTGAAACATGTGAAATATTGAAAAAAAAAACAAAACCAAATTCTATAGGTGATGCGGCCATTGGACTTTTATAATTGAGTATGATGGTCGCCATACGAACAGGTACGAACAGGTATAGCGGCGGCGGGATTAATGACTCAAACATGCGTTTTCCCATTGAACTTTTGCCTCCGAAACTTTTTTTCTTTCTTTTTACCTTATGCAACCGGGAGAAATTAAAGCGCCAGATTGCAATAAAACTTTCAATAGAGGTGTCAGATTTTGACCTCGGTTATAATTAAAAGAGTATCTTTTCCTGCAGAGTTAGAGTGTGGAGTTTTTGCTAAAATCTGAACTGTTGCAATTTTTACGTGTGAGAGCATTGATTCCTCCGCCACTATACACAGGTGCCTCCAACATCCGGATATGATTAATCACTTCAAATAAGGCAAAGAAACTGGATGAACACTATTCGGCCTCATTACCCGGGCCGCAAGACATCGGCAACTCTTCCCCCGCAGCTGACGGCAACTTCCACTTTTTGATCCTCGATTGTGCTGCCTGTGTTTGCTTTGATATGGAACTCCATTCACGGATGGTCGTGGTCCAGACAAAATGTGCCTGGCGGCTTCCTTGGGTCGTGCTGATCAAAAAAGACAGACATCATTTTTTCCTGCGGGACTTGGTTTTCGTGATTTCGAGCTTTGTTTTTTAGTGAATACACTGCTAAAAAATGTTGTAGTTTTATGTCTCTTATGCCCTGTTCTTCAAAACGGATCAGATTGGAAATGATCTCAGAGCATTTGATCTGCAATCAAAATCAGATCTGATGTCATTTACAATCTGATCAGTTTTAGAAGTATTGGGCATTGGAGACGTAAAACTACAACACATTTTAGCAGTGTATTCAATATAAACAAGCTCGAAATCTCGAAAACCAAGTCCCGCAGGAAAAAATTTGTATCTACCTTTTGATCAGCACGACCCAAGGAAGCCGCCAGGCATACATTTTGTCTGGACCTCTACAGGACACCCTGTAGATACATTTTTGCTTATGATACAGAAGATATGCACAAATTCGATCGTTCATTTTCCAAGCCAACAAAAGCTTGAAAATGAGCAAAATGTGTTGAACTTCAAATCGTCCACCGGAAGCGTAAGTTTTTCCGTCCGTCCATTTATGTTGATCATACTCGTGTACGAGGACAATCGCTGGTATGAATTTGAATTAAATTGAATTGAACTTGAATTGAATGATTTTATTTCAGGGGATTTTAACTTATCATACACAAATGGTACCTTAAGGTTGACAAATCAGCACCGTTGAGAATGCTAATTACGTGTAAATGAGCAAACCCGGAATAAAAGAATAATCGAAGCGAGGAACGTATTGAGTTCCATTTGAAGACCGCAAAAGCGTTAAAAGCCCCGTGAGCCTGCGTCGAAGACTATGGGATGGAAATTGGAGGCTTAAGGATCTTGGCTGAGGAGGAAATTCCAGTCAGCAATAGCTTGCCCAAGGAAGGCCGACTTGCCAAAATCCATTTTGGGCTTCACTTTAAAAGCATGATCCTTCAGTTCGAAGAAAGTAGGACGAAACCTTTTTCCACCCCCCAGATTCACAAAGATATCTAAATTAGCATAAATGTGTTGACTCATTCTTCGATCAGCTAAAAGCCCCTATCCTGTAGCTTGCCAAGAAGAGCAGAAATACTGCCCTTCTTCCTATAGTTCCCAAAAACGAAGCAAGAGCCTACCGCTGAAGCGCTCCAAAGCAACAAGATGCGCCGAAAGGTGCGGGTCCTAAGCCGTATGGAAGCATACTTCAGAATTGGCCTTACCAGAGATAGGCAGGCTTTTTCGCGAATTGTGAGTGAACACTTCCTGTAATTCCTGTTAACAAACGTGGGAAACTATATCGTGTTCGAGTATAGTTCTGGCAGGATCTTTCAAAACTACTATGTAACTTTTTCGCGAACGATCAGTTTTTAACTTCTGTCTTTCGACACAGATCAGCTGAAGTGAATAGTCAAAGGACAAAGACCGACTGTTCCAATGTGTGAATGTTTTGAATTGTGATGATTAATTTCAGTCTGCGAATACCGACGGAAAAAGAATTATTGTTGCATATCTACAGAAACAAAAAAAAACAAGATTTGTGTCCGGCAGACTTTCCGTCGCTCTTTCTTCGATGGAGCTATTGTGGTCCAGGCCAATAGAGGTGAAATTTCAAAAAATTCTAAAAGCGTTTCAATTTGCATCGCTGTTGCACGCAGGCAAAGCAATTTGAAGCCACAGAAGCCGGTGGCCATGATATCGCCCATCTGAAAAGAATTGTCGTCCTTTATACCTTCCGGCTGTCTTTCGTTTACTTTATATTTTGTGCACAAAAAATAAATTAACGAACGTCAGCCGGAAGATAAAGGACGACAATTCTTTTCAGCTCTGAACATGTGTAACCTGGACATTCTGCAGCTGAATCGCTACCTTCCGGCCGACGCTCCTACACTGAAAATAAAAAGGTGTAATTTTGCACATTTTGTCCTCCCAGTAACACCTTCAGCAGTGTAAACGGCATGTTTACTCTCAAAAGGAGTAACTGGGAGGACAAAATGTGTAAAAATACACCTTTTCATTTTCAGTGTAAGTGGAAAAAGAGTTACGGGTCTGAGCGATGAGAAGAAAATAGGGGTAGAGGACTCTCTGTCCAAGCGCTCAATAAAATCTTGATGCCAAATTGTAATTAGTAAATCGGAGCTAAATTAAAAGTTTTCACATCTCACAATCCCTGATTTATTGTAAGTTTTATTGTCGGGGTTTCCTCCTGTCAATAAATGCGGTTGAACAATATCATAAGGGATGCTTGCAAGGCCATATGATATCTGAGGCGCTTCACAACAATGTCTATACATATAGACTCAATGGAGCTCCAAAGTTTTCTGCCGGTAAGAGTTTCACTCAGTTTGTGGATCTACGCAAGAAAGAAAATTTTCCAACATCGTTTCGGAAGGGCCACAAATGTATCTTATTGAAGCTTCGCGAGACATTATGGACAAGTTGGTGGTGAGATAAGAGGAAGCAGATCTCCTAACCCTCCATCCATTTTTTGCGAGAATCTGAACTGACCGGGACAGAGGAGTACGTTTTCTTCAAACACACATGGTTTTCCAGCCCAGCATCCTCATCATATCGATCCCTCTATTTCGTCAATAAAATGCTTTCAATCAATCAATAAAATCACATATTTCGAGTGAAGTTTAACTGCTCGTTTAGGTCGGGCATGTTGCAGCGGTATAGAAAAGATCCAGCGAGCATAGCTCGCTTTGTATTGGGGACTTCAATAGACCAGACTGTTGCAGCGGTAGAAAAGATCCAGCGAGCATAGCTCGCTTTATTTTGGGGACTTCAACAGACTCTATTGAAGTCCCCAAAACAGAGTGAGCTATGCTCGCTGCATCTTTTCTACCGCTGCAACATGCCCCACCTATAAACGAGCAGTTAAACTTCACTCGAAATATTCTATGTGATTTCATTGATTGATTGATTAAGTGTTTTATTGACGGAGTTTCCTCCTCTCAATAATCAAACATGTGTAAATCATGTATACATTGTGTTATGTTTGACATAACTACACTTTCGGTGCCACTACTGCTGTGTGTACACATATTTATTTATTTTTCAATCAATCAATCAATCAAATCGTTTTATTCTTTGGAGTTTCCTCCTATCGAATACATACCTTTACAGACACAACACGAATAAACATAAAGAAAAAACGCAGAGACAAAGAAATACACTTCGGTGCCAGAAAAGCAATACGTACAGAACATCGGAATATAGGAATGAATCAAATGATCAGAGAGCGATTGTCCTACCAAAAGAAGATGGCGGAAATGTACCGAACAACAACGCTAAACGTCCACCACCCCGCTGGAGGAATTTCCTAGCCGTCTCTGCAGAATAGGGATGCTCAGGGGAAGATGAAATGTTTCCGCAGGCAAAGAATTCCATTCTTTAATTCCATTTTTATTTATTTATTTTTTCAAAAAACAGATACAAGGGATTGGTGATGTTATAAACACGCAAATAGCGATCGTCAATAAAATTTGCATTAAACAAAAGACACATCTACTCGTAGATTAAATTAATTAAAAACATCCATGACATGGCTGGCAGGAAACTAGGAAAACCACAAGAGTTGGTGCGACAGAGCTGAATACGAATAAAGGAGTGATTTTAAAAGTGGTTAAACATCCGCTCTTGCGGGATTCATATATGTAGGTACACACGCAGCAGTAATAGTGGCACCGAAAGTGTAGTTATGTCAAACATAACACACAAAACATGACATTGGACTAGTTCTCCTTCCTCGTTCTTTTATTTTCCCCTCTTTGTTATGCAGTTTTTTGTAAAGTCATTCACTTTTTTGCCGCTATTTCACTGAATTGATATTATTTCTTCAATATTTTGATTCCTTCAATATTTGATAGTTTTTAAGTTCTAGTTCTTTGTGAAGTCTCGACTAACTAGTACATTTTGTTAGTCGTTAATTTTGAAATAAATAAATAAATAAATAACACACATTTAAGGCAATAAATATAAAATCGAATATGGATGCGGGATTCATAGTATACAGTGAGAATGAACAACACATTGTCCGTGCATCACAGGATCAAAAATAAGGTACTGAAAAAATAAAAAAAAAAACAAAAATATCCCGCTGAGAGAATACACTGCAAATCGAAAGCATTGGTTTTGGCTGAAAAGAGGATGAAATGGCACATGTCCTGATTGGCAATCATATCGATGATTTCGATCCCCATAATTCATAGCATTTTTATAGGTCATTTTGCAAAGTAACACAATCACCACAATCATGCTAAAATGATGTAGTCGTCGGCGAAAAATCAATAAACGATTTGCATGACTTCCTCAGCCATTATCATGCACAGTGGGTCCAAGATGCTTCCTTGGGGGACCCCGGAAATGACCGGCAGTGGATCGGAATGCGATGCGAACACAGTTGTTTTGTCGACCCCAAGATGGCTATGTTCCCATGGAAGGAACATAATCGGAAGACAAAGAAAAACCAAGAAAATACAAGAATAAAAATATTTTTGTTGGATTGGTGAGCAATTAAATAGAGAGATGAGGCGTCCGAACTGCAACCCGCACACACTTCTGACAGTGAAAAGTGCTCTTCGTCTTCACACAATCGTGCATGTCATGTGCAAGACAAAATTCACGAGAAAAACTCGGGGCAAAATTTCGGCTCGCAGAAAAACGAATAACAATTCGATGTCAGTAGGGCAGGAGAAATGACGTCTTTTTTCGGAAAGTGTAAAAGATGCAGGGTAAGGCACAGATTCGTTACATCTGACCCAACTTTGCCCAACCCAACCTGACCCCATTAACCAAACCTAAACTTAGGTACCTATCTTGGCCGTATGATAGTCAACCTGACCGTATGATTGAATAATCGTTGGTACAATCAATCAATCACTTCTGAATTTGCTGAATTCAATGCAAATATTCCCACCTACCAACAAGGAAAAGACAATTCATGGAGGAAAATAGAATCATTCTTCAAATATCCCAATCCAAAACAAAACCCAGCCAAACCGAACTCCTATTTCGTCCATGGGACTGGATTGGGAGGAAGTGTTACAATTTGACGTTGTTCTGCGCACCGATTTCAGTCAACTGTTTGTTCCACAGACCCAGCAGTCCAATCGCCGCATTGCCGTGAAGTGCTGCCATCCGACGGGAGAAGCGAGAACTAGAGTCGCGCTTGCGCCGTTGGTCCCATCTCTGCGGAATGCAGGCCAACTGCATTGCAAGAAAATATCGATCCGAAACGAGATGCCGCACATGCAAAGCATACAACGCCACCTCTCGCAAACCACCCGAAACCTCATCAGCCATTCCTGTGTTTCTCGAACTGGTTTTGACGCCATACTTGGTGCCACATGCTGGCTGCTGGCTGCTGACTGCTGGCTGCTGGCTCGACGAACAAAAACGTGTTTGGCCCTTGTCCCATTACTCACAATGAATAATGACCTGGTTTGTTTTGTTTGGCATGAGAACAAAATGATGGCGACAATTTAGCCTATCAGAAGACGTCTCTTTTTCTGGAAAAACATTCGGCAGGTTCTGTAGCAAAGGAAAAACATGGAGGAGGTGACCATGTTTTTTTCGTCGCTCTGCTGCCATTGCAAGCCACTTGCCAGCCGTCGCATGTGCCCAACTGATGAAAGGAAAAAAAAAACCACGAATGGCGCTGAATATTTTATTCGCTGAAAACATTGGAAAAAGTGAAGTGTGTTCGGCGTCGGAGCTCGTTCATTCATCTCAAATCAAAAGCTGCAAGTGTGTTCTGTGCAGTCATGCCTTTAAAAATTTGCGTGGTGATCGAGGGTCCATATTTTTCGATTTGAAATATTGAATGTGAAACAGGGCTCTTTATACGTGGCCAACAAAGGCCCAAGGCCATATCTTATTGGGCACATGTCTTCATGGACACATGGCCCTATCAATAATTGATGGCTAGCACAATGACAAACAATCTGGAGAAGAAAAGGAAAATTCATAATCAACAGGAAAAAAATGACAGACGTTTTACCACGACACCAAACATTCCTGCCGGTTCAAAATTCGTGATCTTCGAGGGACCTTAAAAGATTGCCCAGACTTAGTGGAGCTTCAAAGATTTCAGCCGGTTGGGTGTTCCACTCAGTTTTGGATCTAGCAAAGAGAGAAAATTCGCGCAATTCTTTCGGAAGGATCACAATTCGCAGATCTTTGAAGTCTTTGAGTGGCAGGCATTCTTTTGAGGCACCTTGAAGATATTGATCATTTCAAGAAGATGTCGTTTCAAAAAGAGACCATTCAAGACATATTGACGTCAATAGGTACCTCTGAAATATTGAAATTTCTTATTGAAATTATCCATTTTTCATTAAATGATGCTGTCACTGAATTTCCCCAAACGACTTTTGGCTTGACGTACGTTTTAGTCACAAACCCATCTATTGCCTGTTAAAAAGCATGCAGGAAACAAAAGGAACAAAATTGGAAAATATACACAATCAATACAATTCAAAGATGTTTCCTTTATATATTTTTGCTCACAGAAAATATAAAAACAGATTTTTATTACTTCATAAGAATCGAAGAATTTTCCTTTACTTTTCCCAAGCTTGATGGATGCATCTCCATGGCACTTGTAAAATTCGATTTTCCCGTCTCACCCGCAGTCATTTTCCAGTTGTGGGGAATTTCGATCAGAACATAGACTTTTAATAACTAAAAAACGGGATGATAGAAAAAGCAAGAAAATCAGAACCCAACTAGCAATCGCACGTATCCACAACGATGAAATGTTAGAAAGCATGCAGGGATGCATGAAAACCAAAAACGGATAATTTGGACCTGTGAAAACTCCCAAAACAAGGCAGTAAAGAAAATATGAAAAACCAGGTATCAAAGAGACAATAAATTAATTGCAAATCCATGGACGGAAACGATTCAATGAAACCATGGAATAAAAAATGAAATGAAAAGTGATAGCTATAGTCGGGTACAAATACCTAAGATATGTATATAGAAGAATGAAAAAGAATGAAATTTGTCTTGGTCCGATTGTTGTGACGCGTGACTTGGCTGAGACTCGACTTTGGTCATTGTTGTTTTGTTGATTGTTGCTGGAAGGAATCGCATTGGCTGCCACGTGTGCCATCTCAGCAATCAACAAAACAACAGTGGCTCAAGTCGAGACTCGGGCAAGCCACGTCTTATGAATAGGAGCAATATGAGCGAAAAACCATCACGAGATAACAAAATTAAGCGAAGACGAAGGCCTTATGAAACGAGTGAGAAAAGCTGGCAACGATGATACGAGCCGACGTAAAACATGGAAAAAAGCCGTGACACGATGATACGATGTAAAACGTGGAAAAAGCCGTGACACGATGATACGATGTAAAACGTGGAAAATAAGCCATACGATGATACGATGTAAAACATGGAAAAAAGCCGTGATTCGATGATATGATGTAAAACGTGGAAAAAACAAAACAAAAAAACTTCAAAACTGGAAAAGGAGTTTTGGAGCAAGAACCGTGTGGGGAAATCAAAAATAAAGAATTGAATGAGACAAAACATATCAAAAGAATAAAAATAAAATCATTTCTGAAACCTCAGGTACATCTAAACCAGGAAGACGGAGGAAAGGGGGCTAGAGCATGAGGAAGCAAACGGCCGTATTCCCCAGAGCCACTAACCTTGACCCTAACCCTAATCCTAACCTTAACCCTAACCCTGGCCCTAAGCTTGAAAAATAGTCAATTCCACATCAGGTGCATCTTTCTCAGCGATGGGAAAAGAATATTGTTGTTTATAGAAATAAACTTTTCCAGCAGAAATACGTGTATTTGCATAAAATTGGTTATTTTTCAAGCTTAGGGTTGGGGTTAGGGTTAGCGGGTTTGGGGAACACGGCCGAAAGAACAAAACACATCGGACGAAGGAAGCAATGAGACAAGAATTTAGCAGGAAGAGAGAAACATCTGAGGCGGATTAAAGAATTCGGGCAAAACATAAAGGAAGGAAATTTACTGATTAAACGACGAGAAGAGAAAAAGAAGGCTCAAGCAGATTGAGGAAAAATTATCAAAAATATTCGAAACGAAAAAAAGAAGCGTCATAAAAAATATTGACCATAACAGGATAGGGATAGAAATTAGCTCGTAAGAAAGTGTGCAAGAAAGAAAGAAAAGTGTACTGGAAAGTTGCAGCCCGAGCAACGAAATTGAGTTTTGACAAGAATGTGATTGTATGATCACCGTGACCAGAATTCCACATGCCTTAAAAGTGAGACCCCTTTACTTCAAGAGGGACTTTGGCAAAATGTCCTTTCTGGGCAATCCATTAATGATTGGAATGCCCTCCCTTCCAAGCTCCTCGAACCACCGATATCCGTGCCCATTCTTAGGCGCAGGCTATCAAATCTTTTGTCACCTTCCCCGTCCACAACCATGGCTCGGTAGGTGCAGTGGCAAGGAAAAAGTTATTGAATGATGGTGGAAATGTCTGTCTGGTCTGAATGTTGTCTGATTGAAATGTTTAATTTTCGTCAAGGTTTTAAATTCTGTCTGTCTATTACTTCCTTCTATGTCATTTTCTTGTCTTTGTAACCAGTGGTATGATAAGGGGAATCCCCCTCAAATACAGATATTCATTCATTCATTCAATTCATAATTCATTACTATCATGCTTGTTCTCGAGAATAAACAAATTGATGAAACATCAAAGTCGATAAAATATAATTTTTATAAATTAAGTTTTTTTAAATAACTATATTTATTAAAACATGAAATTGTTTCATATTTCGTTTTTACTTTCCAGTCAAATTGTGTGCCCGTCAAAGCAAAGATGGTAAGACATAGATAAAAAAAACACCTTGGTCGAGACCTAAAAATGAAAAGGAACTAAAGCAGCATACCCGGAGAGAGGCAAGAAAACGTGCGAAGGCATGAAGGCAAGAAACGAAAAAAGAGACTCCCACGAAAAAAAGAAAAATGGAGCAAGGACCATAGCCTGCAGCAACCTGCAGCAAAGCAAAATAAGGGAGGTAAAAATAGAGAAGCAAAAAACATAGCAAACTGAATACGGATATAAGTAGAATCTGCAAAGGGTGACATGAACAAGCAAATCAAGAGAGTGCAGATATGGGAGCTAGCTTGCGGATAAAAACAGAGAGAGAGAGGGATGAGGGAGGAGGGGAGAAAAAGAAAGAATATGAGAGAAGAGTGGGAAGCAGGGAGAATTCAGCAACAGCAGGACGTCCAAGGGAAGAGACTGAGAAGATGAGAAGACTTGAGAGCCATAAGGCAAAAAGGAGGGAGCAACAGGAGGACAAAACAAAGAAAACGACAATTCAATGAAACGCGAAGATGAGGACGAATAGAAATCGGTGAAGCAAGAAAATGACTGACAAACCAGGAAAACGAGAATTCAAGAAAGTTGGAAGCAAAGAAAATGAGAAACAACGAAACGCGAAGTGGACGAATAGAAATCGGTGAAGCAAGAGAATGATTCACAACCAGGAAAACGAGAATTCAAGAAAGTTATAGAAGGAAAAACAAAGAAAAAAACGAAATGTGAAGAGGAGGACGAATAGAAATCGGTGAAGCAAGAGAATGACTACACAACCAGGAAAACGAGATTTCAAGAACGTTAGAGGAAGTACAAATAACCAGGAAAACGAGAATTCAAGAAAGATAGATGAAAGAATAAAGAAAACTAGAATACAAGAAACGCGAAGATGAGGACGAATAGAAATCGGTGAAGCAAGAGAATGATTAACAACCATTGAAAACGAGAATTCAAGAAAGTTAGAAGGATGAACAAATAACCAGGAAAACGAGAATTCAAGAAAGATAGATGAAATAATAAAGAAAACTATAGAATACAAGAAACGCGAGAATGAGGACGAATAGTAATCGGTGAAGCAAGAGAA